>JARJRV010000006.1:0-65237 GCA_030783925.1 Aschersonia sp. MBC 735 | reverse complement strand
GCTTGTTACGTGCTGGTTCTTTCTTTTTTTCTGGTGGATTCGTCACAGTTAAGTAGAATTCATGTTAATGTTAAATGTGATATATAAAGATTGTTGTTCTCACCTACTATCTAGTTAGGTATCTTTGCTCTTATATACGTGAAATCCATCCTACGGCCTGCCGGACCGACCGTGTTGGGTCCGACCCATCTTGTGGCGTAACAAGGCTTTTCACAAGCAGCTTTCTAGAGATTCCTTGAAATATTTAGTTCTTGGAGATCTTGCGGAAACGGCCACGCGGCGCCCAAAACTAGCTTTTTACCGAGCCCCATCAAGGGCGAGGACGCTTGCAGAGTACCCGGGTGATATAGACCAAAGACGACGACTGAGACTGAGTGATTGCCTGTGATATTGTTCGTGCGGCGACCGAACATGGCCGTCCACTTGTTCGCTGAGTGGCTTGCTTAGGGACATGAGTTCAATACGGCCACCTTTCCAGCTTCCTGCAGATGTGATAGGCCACGTTCGACCCTCCGCGCCTTCGCGGCAAAATGCTACGATGCACCGCAATCAGAGCCCGGTGCATCCGAATGTTTGAAGCACCCTGCAGCCAACTTGTGGTCATCCCACGACATCGAAAGACCCTTCACACAATTTGGATCCTTCCCGGTCCATGTGCTTTGGCCTACAAGGCAAAGTTCAGCGGCTATTACGTGCCTCTTGCATTTGCAAGTTTGAGGGGAGGGGGGTTTCTAGGCAGCAGTCACTGATTCTCACTTCTAGGCAGACTGATCATGCACATACGTGGTATTCAGTGCTGCGCCGCGATCAGGGACATGGCCCAACAACCAGTGTCGCAGTGGATGCCTAGAGCGGGCTCATAAGTGTCGCGTCACAACACATAAGCGGGCACGGTACTAACTGAGATCCATAATGTCGCAGCTAGGATCCCGCCTTTACAAGCAGACAAAGTCACAGTACAAAAAGGCTAGTCGGCTGCGCCATTTTTGACGCGATACATAATCTGTTATTGAGACCTATGTACGGCCGAAATCGCTGCTTTTGTAGTCGTAGCTTTGGGTGACCTTGTGCGGTGCTCGGATTCCTCGTAGTTACGAAGCCCCTGAGCCCCTAGCGTGGCACATACGAAGCCCCTGAGCGTTATGCGCTTTGTTGCCCTTGATTGAATGCTCGGGGCGTAGCCCCTCTGAGCGTCCACTGCGACACCCAGGCTTAGGGAAATTCACTGCCGATGTGAAGCCTTCACTTCCTGTATATAGACTTGCAGCACCAGAAAGACAAGTTATTGGCGCAGGCTTGTCAAGACTCTCTCATGAAGATTGCTCGAATTCGTCTACTATTAGTTTAGATCACGTTTTGAACAGTACCATTCAAGCCTTAAACTCGCGGTCAGGTGTGCCGTCCAAGGTAGTAGAGTGCGAGGCTCCCTATAGCCAAAGAGTTGCGAGCTTTATTTTAGTGGTCTTCTGTCGTGGTAGTTCACGTTCAATGATAATTCGTGGATACGGCATCGTAGCTTGAAAGACAATCATTGGCGCCGTCTTTATTGTAGAACTGGTATACGCACCGTGCGCGAAATGAAGTGTGTCATGGTGAAAAGTCAATGGGATCTTTTCAGGATCTAAAGTAAGACAAATGCCAGTCTGTTTGGCAATTCTTGATCTCGTAATATTGCCAATATCTTTGTGGAATATGATGAAAGCCTTATTAGGCTCACTAATAAAAATGTCGAATATTGTGTTTTAGGAGATCCTTTTATATCAAATGTAATAAGCTTCGCTTTTGCGTCATGAAGAGCTCTGCGAGCTTGAAATACCGGATTGTATTGCAAGTGCCTCGTTTGGAGAAGCAAAGAATGTGGCTTAAGAGAACAGAGCATTGTTCTAGGTATTTGAGATCATTTGCGTAAAGGTGGTAAGTGAAACTTAGGAAAGAAGTGCCGTTGATGCTGAGTTGGACAGCTCCGGAGATATTTGAATTCGCTCCATGTGGCCCCTGATTGCTTTGACTGGGTGGGAGGTGATGGAAAGGTGCGTCTCCAAGCCACTTCCATAATCATGTTCAGAACGCAGCAGTAAAGTCCCCAGCGCCTTAACTTTTCTCAATTTGCTTGCAGCCTGACAAACATTTCTCAGATGCAAGTAGTTGATCTGCCATGAATTACAGCTCTCAACTCATAATCGAAAACATAATCTTGCCCAGTCGCAAAACCACTCCAGCATTGGTAAAAGGCAGATCCTGTAGGGCTACGAGGATGACGAGGCCGTGACCTCCTGCGTTTGGCGAAGAGGTAATGCTGATTTTGCGACTTTGAAGTAAACACGAGCATACTTTTGCCTTATAGTGGCATTGGTCCTCGTCTTTTTGCTCCTGCTCGCGATACATCAGACGTGGCTCATTCTGCTCTTATGGTTGACTTCACGTCTGAGAACGACATCCTATTGGCTACATCCTGTAGGGCTATCTAGATTCATGCTTACAATTTACAGACGCTCATTCGCAAATGTCCCCCTGCTGAGACTCTCATTACGAAGTAAAAAAAAAAGGAAAGATGAATGGTTTCAGAATACAAGCGCTAGATATCGTTGAAGATTGACTCATTAATGCTCCCTGCTTCCCACCAAGAAAAATTTCTGTCGCTGCTGCCGCCACCGCCAGCATTCAATCGCGCATCATGGTAGACCAAGCCTGTCATGTTGTCAAACTGGGATGTGTCCGCATAAAGCCAAGGAGTCGTATTAAAAGTCAGGCAGTCGGCTTGCCCGGCGCTCGACTCGGTAGGGGCTCGCTGAGAGTGCGGTGCGGCTGTCGCTGCGGCCTTGTAGGACAACGTTGGTGCGTCCTGCCCACCGTCGGCACAATCGACTGTGATCTCTGGTGACGTCGCCACAACGATGTCGAGGGTTGATGTTTCGTCCAGCTCTTCATGGGCCACTGATAGGGAAAGAGATGCATCGAGCAGGCCCGTGCTCGCCAGATCACGAGGGTCGACCCTGCAATTGAACTGGAGTATCGCCCACATTAGAGGTACACTGAGATGTATTCTCGAAGGCATCCATTCTTCCGCATCTTCCGTGCCAGAGCCAGCGGCAATACGAGTCATCTTGTCCAAGTCTGCATCCTGTGCGTTGTGAATGAGTCAAAAGAACTGCGAAAATGACATAATGTCGCAGGAATGGCAGCTTACTAGTGCTCTGCATGCTGGCGAAAATGGGATGAAGCCCTTTAAAAACTTCTTGCACTTTAAGAAATCCACATTAGATTTATGCTTCAATTTTGGAGCGGCTGCACAACAATAGTAGAGGTGCACGGTGGCTGCAATCGCTGCTGCATATCCGAGAAAGGGATCGGTGAGAGAGACCTCTTTGTCGAGGACCATGTCAATCAGACGAACAATCCATGTGGCATGGATCAGCGCCAATTCAGAAGATCGTCTCCAAAACGTGTTGGGTATAGTCAAATTGGGGTTGTGTTGAGCGCCAACAATGTACAGAAAGGGATGATTCAAGACAAGCGGTATGACATGATAGGTGAACTGCTCTTTCAACCAGGTGGCCCAGTAGTCGGGATTCATCTTCAAGTCTTCGATCTTGCGTTCCCAAAATTTGACTGATTGGTAGCGGTGACACATGGGAACTCTGTTCTCAAAGTCCATAAAATCCGACACGACGGCAGCGTACATCGAGTCTCTTCTCCACGGTTCGCGAAAAACACCTCGGGCACAGTCCGACACATATTTCCTGACACGACTCCAGACCCATCCAATATGAACGCTGATGTTCCAGATGCCAGGCTCGTTGGGCACTGTATGACCCAGATTGTCGGTGGGCAAGGGAGGGAGCTTTTGATTGACGTCCGATGAATGGGAGCGGTCTGAATCAATGAAAGGTCCTGATTGACGCCAAATCTCGGTCGGGGCAATCAAAATACCAGTCTGGCGCCCGTGATACTGTTCAAGAACTTGCAAGCTCCAGAAAACTCTCTTCTTCCGTTCTCCAATTCCGTCATTCGAAACGTATCCAGCATCCGAATCGAGCAAGGCAGATTGGCAGAGCTGAAGTGCAAGTCCCAGATGGAACTGGCCAAGGTGAGCATTGCCATCTGCACCGTGTTCGGGTCTGTTCAGCCATGACATGCAACCATCACAGGACACGAGTTCCAGGAACGATTCATACCTAAGAAAGAACAGTAGGATAGTAGACACAGACTCTCGATTGTGACGAGACCGACGGAGCCATTCGCTATGCGAATCATGATCAAGCTTCGGGCGTTGTCGCCATAAATCTGCAGCTCATCGCAATTTCGTGCGAATCGTGAAGCAACAGCCAGGATGCTGCAGGCAAGCTCATCAGTCAGGGCACTGACATCGCTCACCTCATCCCGCTCAAAGCACCAAATTGGCTGTCGGTGGCAGTATTGGAAGTATAGTCGAATGCCGAGGGCAATCTCGGGCGGCCCCGGCCGAAAATGCGACGTATTGGATTCATAGCCGAGATTCGAGGGGGGGCGATCGAAAGGAAACGCAGATTGAGCCTCGTTGGTGGAAGGAGACACCGACGCCGATTTTTCCGAAATGACGCCTGTCTCGATCGAGGGCGGATCTTGACGCAGCGTTTGGGTTGGCCTTTTAGATACCCAGTCAGCAGGTCGAAAACATGATAGGACTGAGCGCTGCAGATTACAACCTCCCAGTCAAGAGAAGATTCAACTTCTCTTCCAAATGCGCCAGTCGCTCCTCCTTGAGCTTCGTTCAGCCCGCTGGCATCGTGGCGAGGCGCGAGTCAATTCTTACCGATGGACCGTTTCGTGCCTTGGCGATTGGCGGATAAGAGCATGCTTGGTTAAGTCGAAGACAGCTCGAGCAAGCAGGTTTCTCCGCCGGACATCGTATTTTTTTTCGTCTGTCAAGCTGTTCAGCTTCTGCTGTTATGCGATCGTGGGAATGGGAGCAGGCAGGAAGGTGAAGGTGAGGGAACAGGTAAGATGGGAAGGAGCGAACCTGCATGTGAGGCAGGCGTGATGTGACCTTCGCCTCCCACGAGAAGAAGCGCTGCCCAGCTTTTCGCCTGGTTGGCTCATGCTACCGAGACCTCCAGGCTCGACTCTGTCGACAACGTCGCAAAAAGCCTGTTCGGCAACACATGCCGGGAGTGGCTGGGTTTTGAACATGGCCGTCGCGGCTTATCGGCGCCACCCTTCCTCTCTGAGGTGGAACTAGCAGACGCATGGCGCCCGCGTCAAGTGCGGGGGAATTGATAAAGAAATGCGGAACATGACCCTCGATACAACGCGATGTGGAAACATTGGCCGATGAAAGAAGACGCCTAGTGTTCAGGTGTGGCCGCATCACCCGCCGTCTCGAGGCAGCGCGACCTGTGGTTGTGGTGAGCGGAGTGAATCACACTCTGCAGCCGTCGACATGCCACACGTAACGCAAGAATGAGTGAGTTCAGTGGAACTCGATGCTGTCTTAGAACGAGTGAGTCCACGGCGGCGAGGGGCATCTCATGGCTATCATGTTGACATTGGCCGCACGGTCATAAAAAAAGTCTTTTTGCATGTAAAAGCCATAATCACTTCCAATTGTTTTTAAATTGACTTTTCGCTCAAAAATATAAATGAGGGTGTTGAACGGCTTCTTGACGATTCCTGTTCCCGCTATAGTAGAAAGAGTTTCCACGAATAATACTTACAGAGACTGACCTCAGAACTCGTCTTCGTAGAGGCGTAAATACCCAGGTCAAGACATAGCAAGCGGGCACCGGGTTGCTTTGTCATCTTCGATCTTGCCTGGTGTCTGCTGACATGACAAGCTGTTGGGCACGGGTCGTTGCAATGCTTGCTTGAAGGAAATCATGAGCCTCAAATCATGTGATCAATAATTGCTTTTCGGCCATTCGCAAGCCTGGAAGAGATGTGCAGCACAGGATCGTTACCAATGCCACGACTTTTCGAGACAGCTACGATTATTATATGACTAAGAAAATGAGCCAAAGCGGTGGTGACAGGCAGAAAAGCCCCATCCATATACTTTTTCGGGGCGCTGTCATATTGATAAACAGTTAAAATAATTTTCTGAGCCAGTCAACATCTCGGTGTCACATGACACCACGTATATAGCGGGGACAGCCCACCATTAGCTAGGACTCTAATCCAAGAACCTTTCATCACACATTGTGCAACCTCACACTCGGTCAATTATTGTCGGCTTGCTCCCATCTCCTATCGGCGAACAAGTTATTTTTCGCTTCCATTTTCAACCCCTCAACCAATTCTATACCGAGGTTTAGCATGACAACCAACAGAATACCTACTGGGCCGTCGCCCTTCGACACGTACCAGACGTCGTTAACGGCGAGATATTGTAGCCCGCAGATGGCACGACTTTTCGGCCAACGCTCTCGCCACTCGCAATGGCGCAGACTTTGGCTGCTGCTCGCGGAGTCCGAGAGAGAGCTTGGCATCCAGACCATCACGACGGAAGCGCTCGAACAGATGAAACAACACCTCGAAGTAAGCGACCAAGACTTTGAGGTTGCCAGGGTCGAGGAGAAGATCCGCCGCCACGACGTCATGGCTCACGTACACGCCTTCGGAGCTGTTGCACCAGCGGCGGCTGGCATCATCCATTATGGCGTAAGTTGAAGTGGCGATTGGCCTCTATAATGCTAATGGATTTGCACTAGGCGACAAGCTGCTTCGTGACCGACAACGCGGAACTAATACTCATGCGTGATGCCATGGACCTTCTCCTTCCAAGACTGGCCAAAGTTGTCTCAAACCTTTGCAAGCTTGCTAGGCAATGGAAGGCAACGCCCACTCTTGCCTATACGCATGGGCAGCCAGGTATTTGTTCCTTGCATGCCCGACTCTCTCATTACGAATCGTGCTGACCATACGCTTGTTAGCTCAATTGATCACAGGTATACCGAACCCAGTGTCTATATTTCAAATCCACGACGGCTGACTTGCGTCTAGTTGGCAGGCGGGCCGCTCAATGGGCCCAAGATCTTGTTATCGATCTTGAAGAGATTGAACGCGTCCGCAATGGGTTGCTGCTTCGAGGTAAGCCGCGATACTCCAGGCGCATCAGAGAAAGAGTAACATGTTATGGCAGGCGCACAAGGAACCACGGGGACCCAGGCCTCGTTTCTCGAGATTTTTGAGGGCGACGGCTCCAAGTGCGACCAGCTGAACGCGTTATTGTGCAAGAAGACCGACTTTCCCGCATGCTACGACATATCGACGCAAACGTACACGCGCAAGGTTGATCTGCTCGTAGCCAACGTTATCTGCGGCCTTGGTCCTACGGCACAAAAGATTGCTGGAGACATTCGCCATCTGGCCGCATGGCAGGAGGCGGAAGAGCCTTTCGAAGACAAACAAGTTGGGTCTAGTGCTATGCCCTTCAAAAGGAATCCAATGCGCTCAGAGAGAATCTCTAGCCTCTCTCGGGAGCTTTTATCCAAGCAAGCAACCACGGCAAACACTCTCGCAGCACAATGGATGGAGCGCTCACTGGATGATAGCGCCGTCCGCAGAATGGATTTGCCCGAGATGTTCCTCCTGGCTGATGCCATTCTTGGGAGCTTGGATAATGTCACCGACGGCATGGTCTTCTACCCTAAGGTCATCGCTTCGCGCATTCAGGAACAACTGCCCTTCATGTGCGCGGAGACTATAATAATGAAGCTCTGTGCCAAGGGCATATCCAGGCAGGAAGCTCACGAGCAGATTCGCGTCTTATCACACCAAGCTGCCCGTGTCGTCAAGTTGGAGGGCAAGCCGAATGATCTTATCGATAGGATCAAGGCTACCGAGTTTTTCCGTCCCATTTGGACTGACCTTGACGAC
Organism: Aschersonia sp. MBC 735; assembly: GCA_030783925.1. Lineage (NCBI taxonomy): Eukaryota > Fungi > Ascomycota > Sordariomycetes > Hypocreales > Clavicipitaceae > Aschersonia > Aschersonia sp. MBC 735. The sequence continues at coordinate 57,383 of JARJRV010000006.1, read as the reverse complement.
ATGCTGAGACCCGAGCTTTACATCGGCCGTAGTGTAGAAATGACGGAACGCTACTGCGGTCTGGAAGGCGTAGCTGAGAGAAAGATTCAGCGATACAGGGCCATCTTCGAAAAGTCGGGAACGACGGAGCTCAACGTCTGACGGGGTCGAATAGATCACACCCTGGAATTGTGCGCACTCAATCCACACCACAGAGCATTTGGAGTGTCCGTGTGGATGTGTATGCTGAGACGGGAGTGGCTGAGCCAGTCGACGCTCTCTGACAACACCAAATGCCCCGGCGCAACCTTCGCCTAACACCACGTTGTCGCTCGGGACTTTAGGCATTTCTTCCGTCATGACACGCGCAGCACTTGACTGTGTGCGGTCCGATGATCCACGTTGGATGAAGTAAGTGGATGAGCGGACGATTCATTATCATAACACATCAAAAAAAGGCCTTTTCAATCTGACAGCCAAAAACTATAGAGCAGCGAGAAGACGGTCAAATGATGGATGAGAAGAAAGATGCAAAGGAAAAGAAGAAGAAAAGAAATTGCAGGCCTGCCCTGGTCACCCCTCAACCGCGACCCTGTTCATGCAGCAGTCCACTGCTGAGCAAAACTTGACGTCCTTTTCCGCCGCGCCAGCATTCTTCGGCAAAATTTGCCGCGCCGGCCAGATCTCTTCGCCAAGCTTCGTCTCCAATTGGTAATGCTCCTGCAAACTGTCGCGAACGAGCTTTTGAAAATACAGTGGTCCTTTTTCCATCTTCGGATGCATCTCGCCATTGACAAAGACGCCCGTGTTCACGTTTCTCTGCGCGTTTTCGCATAGCACCTTGTCTTCGGACATGACACGCTTGTAAAGCTCATCTATAACCTTGAACTCCTCGTCGGTTGCGTTCTTGTTTCGATAGACTTCATATCGCATGGTTGAGCGTCCAGGTCCTCGTGGTATGAACCTCTGCATCATGATAAAGTTTGGGCTGGGACAGATGCAGTCAGTCACCGAGGTTGCTTTCAAGGGACTTGAAAAGAAAACTCACTAGATGTTTAGAGAAGCGTTCGGGAAGTAGTATGTGACGGTCACGTTGAACCCCTTGGCGATTTGTTCGGGACTCGGGTTTCCATAGTGCACAATCTGGCATCCCTTGTTCTCGACAGCATAGGTCTCGAGGTTTGCTATGGTTGGTAGATCCGGATGAGTCGTCTTGCAGTGGTAGCACTCATTGTAATTGTCGGCCAGAATCTTCCAATTGTAGTCACCGCTCATCTCCCACGCATGATCAAACTTATAAGCCTCGAAATCGTAGTCGCTGAACCTCGGCTGCTCGTCCGCCTGAGCAAAGTCGTCCTCCCAGGCCCTCTCCGGCTTTTCTCCAGCATCCATATTCACCCATATGAAGCCGTTCTTGTCAATGTGCACATGAAGAGGGAACAAGCCGTTCTTAGACCTATCAAAGTCCTCCAGGTCCTGGTACCCCGGTGCTTTGGCCAACTTCCCATTGAGGCCGTAGGACCATCCATGATACTTGCATGCCAGCACACTATTATGTCCTTCTTCTTTAGTCACAATAGGATATGCCCTGTGTCGACATACATTGTGGAAGGCGTTGATCTTGTCTTGGCGATCTCTGGTTATGATGAACTGGTATCCTGCGACATCGTATCGCAGCCAGTCACCCTGTTCCAGGAGTCGGGACTTGTGGGTAGTAAGCAACCACTTCTTGGAGAAGATTGCCCGTCTCTCGAGCTCGTATAGCTCCTGAGAGGTGTACCAACTAGCAGGCAACGCTCGAACGGGCGCCGAGCCCGTCTCAGGTTCCTGCGTCGAGACGGTGCTCCAGTTGAAGTAGTTTTTCAAGTACGAAGGAGCCATTGATAGAATGTTTGATGGACAAGTTTAAAAATTCTCAGAGTGATGGAATCGAGGTCAAATATTGCTGATGAAGCCGTATCTACCAATTCGGCCTTGCGCGTGCGCCTTCATCTATATAAAGCCCAATGACTTGTTACACGTCACGGGTGATCTCACCTGTGTCCTATCTGCTATCAAGACTTCATCCCTCCATCACCGCTGACTCTTCTGCACTGTTCCGACGTGGCTTTGCGGCAACGGCAATGATGGACCGATTGCGTCCACGTGATCGGTTTTCGACGCCGACGGCCCTTGGCCCGCCACGTGATCGGTCCGGCTATGAGGGGGTCGATAACCCGAGTACTTTACGCTTTGATATGGAGAGACGATTGTGTAGTATGTGGTTGTCGGAGCAATGATACTGATAAGGCATGACCAACTTGAATAATGGAGTGCTGGGTTGGGCATCCGAGATGCTACGGAGTATACGATGGTGTCCGACGGCCCGGTCAGGCTCGGGAATGGTAAGCAATATGGCCGTCCAGAAGTCGCAATATTGACATCACACACTCAGTATCAGCAGGTGGCAAATGCGCGAGCGGAAATGATGCCGTGCTTATGCTGTCATGGTATGCGGCCGAGCCCGACGAGGCGGACGTTTTCGCCGAAGAATCGTGATTGTGTCCTCATCATGACCGCATATGATGGCACAAGATTGGGAGTGGAACAAATGCGCGTTTGCCTGTGAGCACTTGAACGAACAGCTAGTCAATACATTGCAATAGCTAGGTATTAACATATGAAAAGTAGCTTTGGATCATACAGTTGAACATGATCATATAGATGAACATCCACTTAAGCATGAGTACCGTTTCGTCCAGGCTTATTACACAGAGTAAACACAAGGATTAAGACGCCTAAGCAATGCTTCTCGGGCAGTAGCGCACGCATCCGTTTTACCATCTTGTCTAGTGATCATTGTAAGGCACACTGGTCACTGTAACACGGATCTCATAGGTGCCGCATTGCACTAGGTTGCCCGGACCACAGGCGCCGATCGGGCGCTGCAATTACCAGTTGGCATTGTTATCTGGTCGACTGGTAGCTTATTTGACGAGCTAACACTCGCAGCGCATCAAGTCGTGGCCGCGCTGAACTTCGCGTGTGCAATTCATATGCAGGCCGACAAGCTAGAAATATCCTAGGTTCCGGCTACTTCTGACCTTGATCAAGCCACGCATACAGTCTGTATGTGAACCTTGTTCCTCCAAAGACTTCCGTGAAATTTGAGGCACTTTCTAGCCCTGCAAATTCCGAGATCTCTAGACTGCAAGCACGAGCATAAATACAGCTCGTATCCCCCTATTCTAATTACAACAAGGGATATATGCATCTTTGATCACCTGATCACTCCGTTGGTTTGTCCCATCTTCCCCATCTTGCAGCAGCTGCCTGATTCGACTGGAAAAACAAAGCAGTTGCTTTACAGTCTGCTCGCCTTAACTTCCTCAGCAGCCCTGTTAATCTCCTGTTCCTCCATTGCAACGAACCGAAAGGGACGCTTCACCTGCACTGCTTCTCTATCGAGGAAGACCCAGGTACGCAGACCCTCTTCGAATATCATGTCGATATCCTCGAGCTTTCTGTTTGCAGTTTCGGGGTAGAACAAGTACAGAATTGGGATAGAGAAGAACTGCATCGCAGTCCAGATGAGGTAGAATTTCCAGCCCAAACTCTGGATTCCAATAGGCGTAATCTGCACCACCATGTAGTTCACAGCCCACTGAGCGGCTACGCCGGTTGAGGCACCCTTCATACGCATAGCCAGTGAATTGATCTCGGTATTGTATAGCCATGCAGTGCCCTGCCACCCAGCGCCGAAGATTGCGTAGAAGAGGAAAATCATGGAAACTGAGGCAGCACCAACCCGGTACTTCAGCCCCTCATCGTTGGTGAATTGGCCCGTCCGTATCAGCAATGTCAAGATGAGATAGCACACAAAGCAGCCAGAAGTTCCTGTGGTTTCGAATTCAGCGCCCAGCTCTCCCACATGGATCCAGTCTATTTGTCAACTAACCGTAGATCATGGCGCCACGGCGTCCCCATTTATCGATTAGCATCATTCCCAAGTACGAGAACAAGATATATTGTACAGAGTTAACGGCAGTTAGCAAACGAGCGAGTTTCTCCTCAAGTCCCACAGACTCCATCAACACTGTTGGAAGATAATATGAAGTTGCGTTGATGCCAATCATCTGGACGATCATATGAGCGACCAATCCGAGGATGAGTCGACGAAGGGCTCCAGATTTTCCCTTCCTAGCACCTCGACGGAATAATTCGGACCAAGCCATTCCGTTCCCAACTTCGAGGTTGTATGCACGGGCAATCTCATTACACTCGGCCAGCACTTCGGGGCTGGACGGTGTGTGGTCCACCCCTCTTAGATCTGCCAGGATCATTGCGGCCTCCTCCGCGCGACCTTTAGAGATAAGCCACCTGGGCGATTCAGGTAACCAGGGGGCGGTGGCGATGATCACAATGCAGAAAATCAGTTTCAGAGCAAGAGGAAGACGCCACGAGATGCCACCTTCAAGGTAAGAAAAGCCAAAAGTGACCCAATTAGCGAGTGAAAAGCCAGCAACATTGACAACGAGGCCCAGAACGACAAGTTTGCCTCGCCATTCGGGCTTTGTTGTCTCACTCTGCCAAACCGGAGCCGTGGCCGTGTTGAGACCGTTCCCGAGGCCAGCGACTAAGCGTCCCAAGATCATGTGAGGCAAACTGAAAGCCGGAACCTGCAATGTGGCTCCAAGAACCAAGACCATGGTACCTAGCATGACGGACCGCTTGCGCCCGAGGTAGGAGCCAGCGAGGGAGCCCGAGACAGCGCCAAAGAAGCAGCCAACTGTGTAAAGCGAAGTGATGGTTCCGCGCAGGTTCGCATCCGGATTGCCCATCGTTGTCAGAAAGTCCTTGGACACAATAATGCCACCTGTAATAGATGAGTCCTTGGTCATTTTTGGCAACATGTAAGAATCGAGGAGTAGGACGCCAGATGCGCGCGATTCTAGATCTAGACGTACTAAAGACAGCCTGGTCGTAACCGAACAAGGCCATGGACGCCGTGTAGCAAACGGTCAACCAGGTCAGCAGTGCTGTCCCCCGGATCCCGAAGGAACGGTTGAACATGCTGACGGTCGTAAAAGGTAAGTGGAATGAAAGGACAAACCTTTCGGCCAAGTTTTGGAACGACGAAAGACATGAGGATACAAAGCTGGAAGACTAAAGGAGACAAGGAAGGCACTGATAAAGGCATCAGGCCCACCAGTATCACGCCGATGAACCCGTAGCAATGTGTCCCAGGGACACTTTGGAGCCAATGTGGGGAAGATTGCTGCTGACCCATGAACTGCTGCATGGTTGGGCATCAAGCGAATCCGCTACAGTTAGGTCCAAGCAGGTATACATGGAGGCGCGCGCCTCTGCAAACCGTAGAGTAGGGTAGACTTGGGCTGGTAAATATAAATCATGAGCGATTTACACCTTGTGGCGGGGCGTGGCACCAGCGTTACGGCGATAGCCGTTGTCAGTCGGCCTGATCAGGCAGACTAGCGGGCAGGAATTCGAGCGCCTCTCGCTCGAACTATCGGTACCGATGTACGGCCTTGTGGTAGGGTCTCGGGTGGCGCGTTTGGATCTCTGGGCCGAGGCCGGCGCGGGGAAGACGCAGGTAGGGAATCTAGGCACGGCGACAGTTGGGGCACAGCATCTGCTCGTCGAATGGGTCTGGCTGGTGCTTTGCTTGGCTCCCAAAGTACTTTGTGCCCCGTGAAGGCTTTGCCGCGACCTCCATCCTCCATTGTCTGCAAAATGACCGATCAGGAAAAACATGCAGTCCTCAACGCACCAGGCGTCCTGCTCCGCCACCCGCCACCCGCTACTCACTCCATGAACTCACCGCCCACTCTTACCCCAGTGCCACTAAAGTACCCACTACCCACTTCCCGCTACGCGCTATCGGCTGCCCGCGGCCCGCTATCCACCAGGATCGTTTGTTTTCGATTCGCCTGTTAAGGCAGGGAGCTAACGGCCGTATCAATTTGATCGAATTCGGTGACAAGCACCCAGCCCACTTCCACGCTTTTAGAAACGAAATGGCTAGACGTTCTTGCTTGGTCTGCTGCTTGGCAACGAGCATGTCGAACTCCTCGCCGTTGGGCTCGTCCCTTTCAGCCTTTCGGATGCCATGCGCGCCTCGCTCGTCCAAGAGAGAGATGGAATAGATTATGCACGAAGGTCGCGGCAATCGGCTGCTCAATGCAGTTTCTCAACTTGAGACGGATTTCCACATTTATTGCCACATAATGGGGCCCCGGATTTTGCCAGTCTCTGGTTTCCACGCTGTCACAGTTCAATATGTATAAGAACCCTCCTTGCTCGCATTGTTGACCACATTGACAAAGACGCGATATCATTCACATAGCTATCCACTCTAGCCCACAAACTCCGCACTAGCGCTTTCAAAGTACCCAACATAACGCTTGTCAGCAAGTAATATGGAACAAAACGCCGCCAAGGGAGATGAAAGTATCGTTGGCAGAGCTCTCGCCGAAGTGCTGCCAAAAACTGACAAATATTGGTTTCAGCGCCCTCACCTTCTGCGGCTGAACCTATTGTTGTTGGTTCCGATGTTGTCTTCGTCTGGCTTTGGATACGATGGTGCGCTTCCCCCGAGACTAGCCCCCTCCTCAAATGAGACACGGTCAACCGAACACCGTGGCTGATGTCCGAGTCAGCTTCCCTCATGAACGCTCTGCAGTCTCTTCACCAGTGGAGAGACTTCTTTGGAAACCCGACCGGAGCCCTCCTCGGCACTGTCATTGCCTCTCAATCGATAGGCTCACTGCTTGCTCTCCCAATCGTGGGTGACTCCTGCGACCGTTTTGGTCGAAAGCCGATCCTGTTGTCCGGCATCGTCATCATATGCGTCGCGTCTGCGATACAAGCAGCTTCAGTCAACCTTGCAATGTTCATCGTCTGTCGACTATTGATTGGCTTCGGTGGCATGGTCAGCTCCCAGCCCAGCCCGATGTTGATCGCTGAGCTGGCCTATCCCACACATCGAGGGAAGTATACGTCGGCGTATTGGACCTTTTTCTACGTGGGTAAGTACCGAAGCATACCTGTTGGAGCATGTTAAAAGGAAGTAACTCAAATTTAATAAAGGCGCAATCCTTTCTTCCTGGGCGACGTTTGGCACTGCAAATATGGAAGGCAGCTGGTCGTGGCGTCTGCCATCTCTTCTTCAAGCAGCATATCCACTCCTTCAGCTTGCCTTTCTGTGGTGGCTCCCTGAGTCCCCACGTTGGTTGGTTGCCAAAGATAAGCAGCGTGAGGCAGCAATGATCTTGCAGAGGTATCACGCCGGCGTCACAGATTCTGATGCCGAGCTGACGCCTCTTGTTGCTGCTGAGCTCTCGGAAATTACGCAGGCTATCAAGATGCAGAAGGATGCTAGCCAGATTGCCTGGTCTGCTCTCATTGCTACACCAGGTATTTAGTCTCAACTTATCCCCATATTCATTAATTTCAGCTGACACCTGCTAGGAAACAGGAAACGTACTATTATTGCCGTGTGCGTTGGGGGTTTCGCCCAGTGGAACGGTATAGCAGTGGTAAGAATCTTCTGGCAGGTATATCCTCCTCAGACTGAGACCGCATTAGGTCTCCTATTTCCTTAATCTCGTTCTCGACTCGGTTGGCATCACCTCGTCATATACACAGACTCTGATCAACGGACTCCTTCAACTATTTAACTTCGCTGCTGCTGCTACTGCTGCTTTATTGGTCGATCGAGTAGGACGACGCATGCTCTTCCTTTGGAGCTCTGTTGGAATGCTCATCTCCTACATCGTTTGGACAGCATGCTCTGCGGTCAACGTTAAAACTGGTTCTCAGCCGGCCGGAATCGTCGTCATTATCTGCGTATTTTTCGTTTTTTTTCACTACGACATTGCATGGACGCCGCTATTGCTAGGGTATCCTACAGAAATTTTTCCATACCACCTCCGATCGAAGGGTCTCGCTGTGGAAATGATTTCGGTGTATAGTTGCTTGGTCATCGCTGCTTTCTGCAACCCTATTGGCATTGAGAACCTTGGTTGGAAGTACTACATTGTTTTTTACTGCCTTTTGACGGGAATTACAGCTATCGTGTACTTTTATTTCCCTGAGACAAAGGGTTACTCCTTGGAGGAAATAGGTGTTGTTTTTGATGGACATGCCGCGGAAACCTTCAATATCAATGTAAAGCAAGATGGTGCTAACGAGGAAAGGGTCGAGCAAGCCCAGGGAGATTGGAGCCAAAACAAGGCGTGCTAGGACTGTTGCTGTCCTGCTTGTGCTGTGCTTGGCTGTGCTGGGGTTGTTCCGATCTCGTCCGTTCATCCGCCCGTCTACCTAGGCCAGCTCCATTTGACCCGAGACGGAGGGCCTCGACGTGATAGATGCGTCCAAGTTTAAGAAGGGCCAAATACAACGTCGGGACCATGATGGAGCAATTTAGCGAGTTGCAGCAGACGCGAAAGAGGCTTGAAAGAGGGCCACTGGCACTGATGCGCTGAATGCAAGGGACGTAAGGGAGAGTCGATTATTCCGTAATGAGGTCTTGTACTTGACCTAGATCAAGAGTCTAAACTATAAGAAACTCGGATTTGTATTCCGTTGTCTCTCATTTACCAAGCGCAGTGTCCTCCGTCCACTCTATTGGCATGTAAGCAATCTTGCTTGCCAATTTCATTGGCGCGTTTGTTTTCAAGTTGCTAATGGCAGAATTGCGTATTTATAGAGGTACCTTCCTTTTTGCAAGCATCTACGCGGCCCCTATTAAGAAGGATACATCTTGATCCGCCGCGTCTTCATATGTGTTAATCTTATTGCGGCACTCCGTCTGTCATTATAGTCTAGACTATCCTAGAAGCCTTACGACTGGCTACGTAGGAGAGGACTTTTCGGTCCGTGGCCTGACAAATATTTTGACGGACGATACTACTATCCCAAAGACATTACAGGGGTGATGCTCCGCAAAAGGGGTGGAAATGTTGGGATTGACGTTGTGCTGGTGCAAAAAAGCAGCCACGCTGTCTATGTATATGGGTGATCACCTTGATTACTGATGTCGCGTCACAACACATAAGCGGGCACGGTACTAATTCAGATCCATATTGTATTATTCATGCCTACGGCCAAAATCGCTGCTTTTATACTCGTAGCGTTGTGTAACTGTGCGCCCCGCCACTGCGCGGGAAAACCTTGATCGCCATCGCACATTCTCAGTCCCTCAAGTGAAAAGTACCCGTTACTACATTTTCGTATCGTAGGGGTCATCATTGAGTGAGATTCAAGCAAAGTGACATGTACTTGCCGATGATGAGATCAGCCGCAGGCGACTGCCAATCAGAGTCGGAATCCAGACGTGGATGCGCAATATACTAAATCGATGCGAATTGGTCTCACGGCCGAGATGCCACCTCTCGTCTCTGGGACGGAGAAAATGAAGGACGGAGAAAATGAAAACCAGTGCTAAGATCATACTGCATGTACGGAGTACGCTGGCACAGAAAGTATTCACTAATATGGAGCTGACCCGTCGAATAGTGCGACATGTACGGAACACTCCGTACGGAAGTCCAAGGTCTTACGGGTAGCATTCCCCAAGATCTGGGTCTGAAATGGATGCATCCTCGACCCAAGACATTGCAAAGCTTGAGAAGCTAACCACTACCAACAAAAGAGTGACGTGTCATCGTCTCCGTATCAGAGTGCCATAGCAGCTGATACCACTTCGTACGGTGTGTGTGTCTCACAACATGGCGTAGACCGTCAGCAACCGGGCCTCAACACACCGAAGTGCTGCTGCAGCCAAGCGCGCGATTCAAGAAATGAATGCGACACTGTTTCTTTCCCACGGCTTGGAACGACGCCATCAGAGATTGTTTGTCTGGCCGCCCGATATATTGATGTCCTTGTGGGAGAAGATTGACAGCCTTACTATTATCGTGAAAATTGATTGAATTGCCGAGCTAGAATGGAACGAGTTCGAACACGGTCAGCAAATCCGCTTTGGTGAGGGAAGCGGAGGTGCATACAAGCGGTGCGGCATTCGCCTTCTTGGAGCTGATGATGCGCTTGATGGCTTCAACGATGACGCGATAACCCTGATCCGCATCTGTCGCAAACTTGCACATCGAGATGTGATCGGCGTGAATCGGCGCACCATCCCCACAGCCAGGCATTCGGGCGGATTTGATTTCAACAATTTATTCCGACGCTCAGCCACCAGGGCTCGGACTTGAGGCTCTTCAGGGGCCTTCTCACCTTGCTCACCTTGATTGATCGTATGCCCACCTGTGACGACTCGGTCTCGTAAGAGAAAAATGCTTGTATAGCATCACCTGGGTCTTTCGAAGTCCTGCGCTTGTTCAGGACTTCGGGAAACTCTCTTATCAGCTCGTCCAGCCTTTCGGAGTCGACTCCGAGTAGGCGCAAGCTGTGCTCTTGCGTGTCGACTTTGAAGACTTTCAAAATCCTTCAAGCGAACTCGACCGGTTTGACCAGCAAAGACCCTCGAAAAGGAGTGCCCAAGAATATCATGCCGCGAAGGTTTTTGGCGATGGATTCTGCGTATGAATCCTTGGCCCTCTGCTCACCATCCACAAGGATGCGGGCGGCGACAAGTCCACCAAGACTATGACCGACGAAAATGATGGGACGATCTTCCTATTTTCGCCCAAGTTCTCTGCATTGTTGTCAATTGTAAATTCGGGGGGTGAAGCCGCCGCAGACACTGAAGATGTCAAGGAATGTCTGTCTCAAGATTTCCATGGAGGAAAGAAAATGCAACGTCTTGCGACTCTTACAGAACAAAAGGCATTCCGAGTCTGGCTTGAACGCAAGCCACGATCGTCAGCGATCCTGATCCAAGGAACCATGACATCCTACGACCGCGTCACGCCGCTATCCTATCTATGTGTGAGAATCGTCAAGGAGTTCGCCGTTAACGGTACTTATGTTGTCCTCAGTTACTTCTGCAGCCTTCATGACCATCCAAAAGATCGCATTGCCAAAGCGGCGTCAGTCCTTTGCCAGATGATAGGCCAGCTGCTGTCACATCCGATGGTGAACTCTGTTGAGGGCATAGGCTCGGTCGACAGGCATGATATCAAGAAGTTGAAGAGGCAAGACATGTCGACTCTGTGCCGCGTCTTCAAACAGCTCATTAAGCAGATTCGGTCTCTTTTAGTGGTTGTATTTTGTCTCATAGACTCCATCTCTTTCTACGAAACTGAGAGTCGTTGGGAAGATACACAAGAGCTCTTGAAAACACTGCGACGGGTTATGAGAAAGCAGAGGAAACGAGAGGGGAAGACAATGATCTTCAAGCTTATGGTAACAGATGCTGGGGGCAACTGCTTATCTCGCAAGTTTTTCGACGACGAGGAGAGACCAGAGATGCACAGTGACATCTGCAATGAGTCCTCGTGCGAGTTATGCCTGAAGATGTGAGGTCTGAAGATCCTAGCGCTGGGCCCTGGATGGCACATCAAGAAGTTGAGCACTTGCAACAGCATCAGCGCCAACGACATCAACACTAGAAACGTTGGACAACACGAGGAGCGAAGTTCATTGAATATTGAGTGGTGGAATTTTCTAGTTTCTACTTGATCACTGCAAATCATAGATGTTATCATTCTGAGACGTGGGCCATAATTTTCGGGCGGAGGATTCTGTTCTACCATGTAAAGCCCAGAGCCTGATCCTACACACTGCTGCATCATTGGGTTCTGCATTCTAGCGTCGTCTCAGATCGTTGGATAGTAAAAATTAGTGCCTGCAATAACAATCTTCAGGTACCTGTGTTGTTGCATGGCCTATTGATCAAAACCAACACAGATCGAGCCTCAGCTTTGAAGCTTTTTCTCTCGTAGCAGCGTATTCTGGCGTCCCTGTGTGGCCCTATCCGCAACAGATCACTGCTCATCTTTTACCCTATTAAGTTTTGCCTTTTGGCGCTTAAAATCCCACACCCTCGGCAACAGACGCCCAACGAAGAGTCCAGACGCAATCATGCATCGGCTCGCCCCGCGCGAAGAATTAGTCCGCGACCAGCAGATAACCAGTGCGGCACGACTCTCTGGCTCATGCTTCTAATGCGCATGATAGCACAGCTTTCAGTAGAACACTCGCGTGGCCTCGAAATGAGGCTTCACCCTCTTCCTTCAGACCATGACGATATGTCTTCATCACTAACGCAAGTGCATCAGGCATGAATGGCGAGGCTGGGAGACTGAGAGGCCGAAGATGATGATGATGAGCATTGCTTTGTAAAAATGAGAGCTAACGGAAAGCTCGTTCCGGCTTTTGTAAACATCGTCAGTCTTTTGGCCAAGTATAAGTCAATGTGGTTGCTTTTCTTCCAAAAGACTTTCTTCATCATACGCATTGCTCAAAGCTCCTGATCCTGATATAAACACTCTTTCTGCAACAGTATCTTTAAATCTAACATCTGCCAAGCTTTTCCAGTCTCTCTTTGCCTTGTTCACTCTTTCTGTCTCCTCGAACAACTAAAGATTCATTGTAAATGCGTCCAAACGAGCTATTGCCAAAGCCCTTGATACCCAAGATTTGTTATCGAATCGAATTGGAGTGCCATGACGCTTCAGATGATGCATAGAGAGCCGAAAAGTGTATGGCGCGGACGGAGACGTTGCCAACGTCTGGACTCGGCGAGTCGGCCAAGAGAACGGTGGCTGTTGTATCGAACGCCAAGACTTGGTGCGCATCTTTCGCGCAGACAAGTGTGGCAAAGGCTGAGAGAATTTCAAGAACGACAATGTCTTCACCTATTTAAAGCTCTGCGAGGCTTCGAAGCTCGGCATCACAGCCCGAGACGTCCGCCGAACGGACGATTGGAACGGCCGTCCCCGAATGGCACCGTTGCGATGCGAGTACTCGTCGAGAGAACGCGTAGAATTAGCAGGACTACGCCCCCTCACAACGAATTCCATTTACAAGGAAATGCGCGCGGCACTGGCGTTGGGGCCGTGAATGATTGATCGCATGGGTTCAACTCAGCGAACCTGACCACATTGAACGCTGGCGGTGATATCTCGGCCACCCCGCCCTTCGAACACAATGGCCAGAACTACTCAGCCGGCCATGATGTGATCGGTCCTTCCTGAGCTATCCCGGCAAATTCCGGTCCTAGAAGTTCTAAATTTTCTAAGAGGCGCAGCAGCTGCTGCAAGTGAGGCCGAACTATTATAGAGTTGGAATGCAAAGGGTGATGTTGATACAGCGCAGGAATGACGACAGGCGACGAAGCGAGTGCAATGATGCTACAATGGAGGGATAAATACAGTTGACTTAGCAGTGTATAGACCGACCAAAATGAATAGTACAACCGCTCGAGCAGCTGTCAATGCACAGATACATGTGTCGCTTCCACAATTTGATCGACTGTACTTCTCAACTGGGACGTCCTGCAGAAGGGGAAGAGTGTACCGCACATTGAGGGCTTAATGGCTCATGAGATCGTTGGTGGTTCGATGCAAAAGACGGCTACCTCAACCCATCAAGCGATAGCCCATGACGAGGCTCCAACGGTCCCTCCTTGCCTCGTCTTGTTGCATCTGCCGTCGGATTTCATGTTGTTCCAACTGCTGAGGGCTTATCTGATTTTCCTTTCATTGAATCATGCTTCGGAGAAATGTGCGTCTCGGTGCTCATCCTATCATGCAGTAGCGCACGCGACACACGGGGCAGCAGCTCCAGGGTCACATCATGAGCCTATCTTTGTGGTGGGCTCGAGGGATGGAGAGCCGATCCAAATGAGGTACCCGAAGATACGACTTGTCCTCTCATGACACCCAAAGGTTCTCATCGGCTTCGTAGCCGACTGAAGCGCCATCTCTGCGCCATCTCTGCGCGGTCCCCGACCGAGCAACGGCATTCAAGTCCGATCACGTGCAGGATGCCGGCTTGACTTTGTTCAACACGAGAAGCCGGAAAAACACAGCCCATGATCAAATCTCGGAATGGGATTCCTTTACGGTATCTCAGGGGATCGGGCGTCATTCATCGGAGCTGTATATCTAGCTGCGCTGTGTCACGGCCCTGACTTGGGTAACGGCTACCCCACGATTTACACCCCAAACGTCGTTTACTTCCGCAATTGAGTAGATCTACATCATGACAACAGACCTCTCACGACGCGTAGTCATCATCGGTGCGGGCATCGTCGGTGTCAACCTCGCCGATGAGCTGATCTCGCGAGGATGGACCGACATCACCGTCGTCGACCAAGGCCCGTTGAGCATGCCCGGCGGATCATCCTCACACGCTCCCGGTCTCGTGTTCCAGATCAACGCGTCCAAGACCATGACGCTCTTCGCGCAATACACCATGCAGAAATTACTAGGGTTGACGCAGGATGGCCAATCGTGCTTTGATCAGGTTGGCGGATTGGAGGTGGCCACAACGCCGGAAAGGATGGCGGAGCTGAAGCGACGGCATGGCTATGCTTCCTCATGGGGGATTGAGGCGCGACTGGTGACGCCTGAGGAATGCCTTGAGAAGCACCCTCTTCTGAACAAAAATCAGGTTCTGGGGGGGCTTTATATTCCGAGCGATGGTCTGGCTTTGGCAGCTCGGGCCGTGCAGCTTCTCATGGCGAGGACGCAAGAAGCAGGCGTGCGATACCTGGGGTCAACGCTGGTCACGGGCATAGCTCAGACAGATGGCGGCGTTTCCGGAGTCATCACCGGCGAGTCCACCATCCCGGCTGACATTGTGGTTTCGTGCGCCGGGTTCTGGGGCGTTGAGGTCGGAGCCATGATTGCACTGCCGGTGCCTCTGCTGCCCATGGCTCATCAGTACGTCAAGACGGCAACCGTCCCGGCCATCAAGGCTCTACAATCCGGGGATGAGGGCAAACGTCTGCCTGTCCTGCGATACCAAGACGGCAGCTTGTATTACCGCGAGCATGGCGACCAGCTCGGCATTGGATCCTACGGGCACCGCGCTATGCCGGTAGTCGCTGCTTCACTTGGCCCAACGCCCAAAGACGTGCATGCGAAGAGCATGCCGTCTCGTCTTGACTTCACACCTGCAGACTTTGAAGAAGCATGGACACTCAGTCGCGAGCTTTTGCCTGCGTTGCGGGAGACTGAGGTCTCGGATGCCTTCAATGGCATATTCTCATTCACGCCAGATGGCGGGCCGCTTGTCGGACAAGCGCCTCACTTGGATGGTTTCTACGTAGCGGAGGCAGTGTGGGTGACGCATTCTGCGGGCGTTGCGCGGGCGCTGGCAGAGACTTTGACACAGGGCAAGTCCCAGCTTGACATGGCCGAGTGCGATCTCACACGCTTCGAAGACGTCCAGCTCACGCCGCAGTACGTCAGCGAGACAAGCCAGCAGAATTTCCGCGAGGTGTACGATATTCTACACCCGTTGCAGCCGAGAGAATCCCCGCGTAACTTGCGGCTGAGTCCGTTTTATTCGCGCCAGCGGGAGCTTGGGGCCTTCTTCCTCGAAGGCGGCGCATGGGAGAGACCGTACTGGTTCCAGGCCAACGAGGCACTGGTACGAGACCTGCCGCCAGAGTGGCAGCCCGTCGAACGCGACGCATGGTCCAGTCGCTACTACTCGCCCATAGCCGCAGCAGAGGCCTGGAAGACACGCACCTCCGTCGCCATGTACGACATGACGCCGCTGCGGCGGCTCGAGATCTCCGGTCCAGGCGCAGTGAGTCTACTCGACTGGCTCACAACGGGCAATGTGTCGAGGAAGCCAGGCGCAGTGACGTACACGCTCCTGCTCGACCAACGAGGCGGCATCAAGAGCGACATCACCGTCGCGAGGATCCGCGACGACCTCTTCCAGATTGGCGTGAACGGGCCGGCCGATGTAGCGTACGTATCCCGGGAGGCGCGCAAACAAACTGCCAGCGCACCGGACAGGTTCGTCCAAGTCCGTGACGTGACGGGCGGGACGTGCTGTATCGGACTTTGGGGCCCTCGAGCGCGCGACGTCATTAGCCGCGTCACGACGGATGACTTTTCCGATGAGGGTCTGCGGTATTTCCGACTGAAGAGGGCCAGCATAGCCGGTGTTCCCGTCACGGCCCTGCGACTGTCGTATGTGGGCGAGCTGGGGTGGGAGCTGTACGCCAGCGCGGAGAACGGGCTGCCCTTATGGGACGCGTTGTGGCAGGCGGGCCAATCTTTCGGAATCATCGCCGCTGGTCGGAGCGCCTTCAATTCTCTGAGACTCGAGAAAGGCTTCCGTTCTTGGGGTACGGACATGACGACAGAGCATAATCCGTACGAGGCGGGGCTCGACTTTGCTGTCAAACTGGACAAGAAGGCCGCGTTTGTGGGCCAGTCCGCCTTGAAGGAACTGGCCAAGGACTCCATCACTCGAAGACTACGCTGCCTGACGGTTGACGACGGCAATTCGGTCGTTCTGGGCAAAGAGCCCGTGTTTGTCCAGGGCAAGGCGGTGGGTTACGTGACGAGCGCGGCCTTTGGCTTCACCATCGGCAAGCCTGTTGCGTATGCGTATTTGCCAACGGCGGTGGGCGACGGGGATGCGGTCGAATTGGAGTATTTCGGGCGCAGAATCGCTGCGACTGTCGTACCGGAGCCGCTGTACGATCCGGACATGAAGAAGATGAAGGGGTTGACAGCAACATAGACAAGGCCTGCGCGTGATTTGAAGAAATTGTTCACTTTTGCTCAAACAGTCATCTCGTGTGACCATTCGCAACGTGCAGGCTAGAGATTCCCAAGTCCATCCCGGGATGTTGATGTAAATGCCGACATACGAGTAGGCGATACGGCAGACCTTTCTGTTCAGCCATCAACGCATGCCCCTCGCAGTCAATCACCATATACAGAACCTGCGGACATGTTGGGAAGTTGTGTGGACCGCGAGCTGAATTGAGACCTGACAGACCCAAGACCATTTGCAAGCCACGACCACTCACAATTCGCGCCCGGGTCCTTTTTCCGATACACCTCGCGTTCCCCGCACATGCAATTACTTCTAAACTCTTACCCACCTTTCATCCGTTCGCCTACACCTTAGATAAAACTACTCGTAACGTAATAGAAGCAGCTGGCCGATTGCAACGACCATCTCCGTCTAGTTCCGTGGCCCAAGCCCAGCACACGTGATCGGCACGCGGGCACAGATGCCGAGCCGCCTTTCCATTATACGTGGAAGGCAGCGGACGAGGACCGGCGCGTCTCACGCTATCGTTCCTCCCGATGATCGGAAACCCGGGCCAGGAGCACGATGCGGCAGGGATATAATGCACCTACGGGCCAAGCCGGAGTCACGATCCCAGCTCGTCCACCACCCAACCCGACCACATTCTTCCGCGATAGACCGCACCCTCTTGTACCTTGATCATGTCCCCTTCATACATCATCGTCGGGGCAGGCATATTCGGCATCTCCACGGCCTACCACCTCCTGAAAGCCGACGCGTCAGCGACCATCACAATCGTGGACCGTGATGCCTTCGACTCGGACAACCGCGTCGCTGCCTCCTGGGACTGGAACAAAGTGATGCGCGCCGACTACGACGACGCGACGTACTGCGCGTTGGCGGTGGAGGCCCAAGACATTTTCGAGCGGGACGCGCTATGGCGGCCGTATTTCCACCGCACGGGGCTGTACTGGATGTGTGGGACGGAGTACGCCGCTCGATGTTGCGAGAACCTGCGTCGGCTGGGCAGGGGGGACGACGTGGCGGTGTATTCGGTGGATGAGGCGCGGAGGCTCTTCGGGGGGTTGTTTGACGGAGCGAATTATGAGGGCGTGGACCAAGTGTTGGTGAACAAGGCGAGTGGGTGGGTGGCAGCGGGAGAGTGTCTGCAGGCGGTGACGAGGGAAGTGATGAGGCTGGGAGCAAAGTATGTTGCGGAGGAGGTGGCGAGCATGGTGGTGCAAGGGGGGAGATGTACGGGCGTGAGGACGGTGAGCGGCCGCGAGATGCGTGCTGAGAGGGTGGTTCTGTGCACGGGTGCGTTTACGAGTAAGTTGCTCGAGGTGAGCGATGCAAAAGGCCGCTTATCCGCCGGAGGGAGGATTGTGGCAGGCGGCATCACGACGGGTATGACGCTGCTGGACGAGGAGTCGAGGGTGCGATTCGCGGACATGCCGGTCGGGATTCAGGGCTTCACGGCCACGAAAGGTGAGTGATGGCTCCCAGAGGTGGAATGATGGACATGGGCGGGCTGACGTCGCTTGATAGCTCCTTTTGTCGGCAGTCTCCCGCCGACCAAGGACGGCGAACTCAAGTGGTGGGGGGAGAAGATCTTCAGAAACACGACTGAGATTCTGCCTGGGCGGTTCCTTTCAACGCCGCCCGCGGGGACGGATTACGCTCAGTGGAAGATTTCGGAGAAGCTCAAGGACGATGTTTTGGCCGCAAGTGGCACGTTCTACGGCCGCGATGCAGCAGCAAAGTGGAAATACATCAAGCACAGGATCTGCTGGTAAGTGTTGGGCCACTCTGTCTGTTGTTTCCCTTTTTCTGCCTTCCCTTCTCCCAGGTCAAAGCAAAATGAATGAGGCAACGTAAAGAGATACATCACCCGCTCTAACAAGCTCAGGGACGCGTTTACGACTAGCTCTGACTTTATAATCTCGCCGCATGCCGCCGCAAAAGGTCTCTACATCGCTACTTGCGGCTCCTTTCACGGCTTCAAATTCTTTCCCATCATTGGAAAGTATGTGGTGCAAATGCTCGAGGGGACGTTATCGTCGCAGCTGGCGCAGAGATGGGCGTGGGATCGAGAACGGCCAGATCCGGCAGACAACGTTGATTGGCCAAGCATGGAGATGAAGGAGCTTCTGGATCCCGTTGGAGGGTCCAGGTTGTAGAGAGAGCTGGAAAGAGGGACGGGGAACATGATGCATGCACACGTGGTCTTGTACCGGTCGCATAGAATAAGAAGAAACATGGCTTTGATGATGACACGTTTCATGACGTACAATCTCACTATTGCCTTCGTTCCTCTTGCGCATCACAGCTTTGACGGCACAAATTCCGGCCTCGTCTTGGTCAGAAACGCTGTCAGGCCGATGCGCAAGTTCTCGCCCTGAAAAAGTGCCCTCGAGTATCGATCTTGTACGAGCTGGGTAGCCCGTTCAACGCTGGCCGTCTCCCAAGCCTCCCTCAATCCCGCGCGACTGACCGTGATGGCGTCCGGCGACATGCCAGCAACTTCAGTGGCCAAGTCCACGGCCTCCTTGATCACACTTTCCTGCGAGGCCGACACCCGGCAGAATCCCAAGTCTCTGGCTTCGCTTGCCGACAAGACGCGGCCGGCAAGCGCAATCTCAGATGCCATCTGCATGCCAAATGTTCTCACGACACGCGAGAGACCCCCGGCTGCTGCCCAGAGCCCCCTCCTGGCTTCGGGTAGACCAAATGTCGCATTCGGAGATGCGATCACCATGTCACTGATAAAATCAGTATTGTCCAACTTTACACAATACAAGGTGTATGCACCAAAGCCTGTCATGTCTTACCAGTTCAAAGCAACCTCAAAGCCACCGCCTAGCGCGAATCCGTTGACAGCTGCGATGATGGGCTTCTTGCCTACCCGTCTCGTGAGGCCCATGAAACCTCCAGAGGGGAAAAATGCCGGGTCGGGCGTCTCGGAGGACTGGCTGCGCTGCGCCTGTTCCTTGAGATCAGCGCCGCAGCAAAACGCCTTGGCACCCTTGCCTGTGACGATGGCGACTCGAAGGGTTGGCTCTTCATCAAACCACTGCCATAGGGCTTCTCCTTCCCAGTGTCCGGCCTTGGGGACTGCATTCATGCGCGATTCGCGATTGATAGCGACAAGCAAGACGTGCGCAGCTGGGAAACTGAGCTCGAATACTGACAGCGGAGGAGGAGGAGCTTTCTGTGGGGAGCCGCACATGATGAATGCGGTCAATCGGCAGCTCGACGCAGAAAGCGGACGCTGCAAGTCATCGAGAGCTGCCGACGATTTTGAGAGATAATTAGATGGGATGCAGTTCTGAAAGGTCCAAACCTTGGTTCGAATGCAGACGTGGAGCTAGCGAGATTTGCTTGCGAGCCGGACTGTCGGGCCAAATCAATGCCCGGGAGATCAGATAAGGAGCAGCATTTTTGCCGGGCGGCGCGTCACTCATTCAATTACTTTAGGTACAATTAGCGCTGTCACTCATCATCAGGGTTTACCCGAACCGTATTTTAAAGACAGGCACCCAGATGCATGATTTTTTCGTCCTTCAGCTTTGAATCTAACAGCCCCTGCCGCAGCACGAGGCACCAGCGGTATACGCGTAGAAGCTAGGATCGTACCAAGGGAAAACACAAGCGGGAAAGAATAACCACGCGAAGTAAAACGGTATTCGTTCCCGTTTAAGGCGCCATTTCCCTTCTATTTCGATACTACATGAGCTCTCACAGTCGTGTCTCTATATCCAAGGAGAACAGATTTCTCCCATCCTCTCCCGCTTTGACACGCCCTGTCCGTCCAACATGTTCAACCGATCGCTCCGTCAACTCCATAAGAGTTTGTCCGTCGGCATGATTGGCCAGAAATCGGTGGCCAGTCCTCCGCAATCGACCCACGATCATGGCCAGATTTGGCGTCCCATCACGGTTGTACTCCACGGTATAAGTCTGACAGATGTGTCAGCACGATGCCGATGCGCCAAATGCGGCGCGACCAATCTCACGTACCTCGATAAAAGCAGAACCTTCTGCAGTCTCGGTGAATAAGGGGCTTGGTTCATCCACCACCGACGGCAGCTCGTTGCCCGTGGAATAAGAAAGACCATCCTCACGGGGTTTGGATGACAGACAAAGTGCATGCTGGTAAGTGAGCACGCCTCCGTTAGCCAATATCAGCCCATTCTTGACGCTTCTGGAGCGAATGGCTCGTGACATGGCCGTAATCGCCTAAATCGTGTCATTCACGGCCACGATGCTTCATCCGGTGCAAGCAAAGAACACTAACATGCATTGAATAGTTGTTGCCAGCCCCTCCGAATGAGGAAAGGCCACCGAGCAGAGTGATTGGCTTCGTCCGCGCACTCGTGGAAAGGCCGACGTGATCGCACGCCAACTTCGGAACAATGGGAAAACAGCTTGTCGAAGTGGAGAAAAAATGAGCGAGCCGAGCGCGTGACAAGTTACTGAAAGACGTACGAGTAGAAGTCGAAGCAATCGATGTCGCTCGACGAAAGGCCAGATGCATCTAGCGCGGTATCAATGGACTTGCTAATGGCTTCGCTGCGATGGAGGCAGCGGCGCTCCCAGACTTGGAACATTTGTCAATCAGTCAAAATCAAGCCCTGTTGAACCATCGGAGGAGAGATACGAACAATTGCTCCTCTCATTCATGCCGGCACCGCCCAAGACATATATCCATTTGTCCTTTGAGATGCCAAGCATCTCTGCCGTCTCGGTAGAAGTCAGTACGCATGCAGCCGACATATTGACGGTATTATATGCATTCATCAGCAATGGATCTGTCATTTAATCAGCCAGGACGAAGCATTTGAGATTCGTGTCGTTGACATACACGGGTCGCATATCATCCGGTTTTTCGGAGAGACTGATCCTATTTGCTGTGCAGTTTTGGGCGCCCTTCCATGATTCCATGAATGTTGATTCTTCGACGCGATCTTGTCAAACTCCGCATACATATCGGCCGACTCACGGTTGTTGTCCGCATGGGATTGAGCGAGGTGAGCGCGGCGTGCATTCTCGTAAAGAGGATACACATGGATTGGCAGGCCCATGGAATGCAGGGTGCCAGGGCCTTGATGGTGACATGATGAGCTTTGCGCGAACGACGACTTGCATTGTCTACAATCTGACGATTGGCTCACCGTGTTGCATGACAGAAAGATCAAGCGATATCGGCTTCCCGTCAGCCTCTGGCTCCGGCCATCCTTGGGGCGGATTTTGTTCGGCCTTTTGACAAACGGACACTGAAGCAGATCGAATCAACACGTAAACTTGCGCATTCTATGAAACCGGTCAAGGGGAAAGCTTACGCGAAGCCAGGGCCTCTCCGCCGGTAAGTATAGAAACACAACTTTTCCGTGCGGCAATGTCACTTGCCGCTGCATCGCACTGCAAGGCAGGTTGGTTCCCGCCATGCTCTCCGACTACCTTTCGCGACGGATCTATTCCCAGACGTCTCGATATCACTGTCGGCAAGTCGCGATATGGCCACGTCCAGGTTGGAACCACTCTCAACACGTCTATCTTGTCATACAGCAGTTTCCGTGCATCGCGGCTCACTCCGGTGTCCTCAACAGCTCGTCTGACAGCATCGACCATGAGTTGAGCCGGCTCGATCGCATCCTTAACCTCCATTGACTTGTTACGCACATCGGCAACGCCAATGATGACGGGCACGGCAGGCAAGGCCATTTTGTCCTCTTTGACGGGATTGGGGATAGTTTGCTCGTTTGGCAAGGTTGAGTGAGATGCAATCAGGATGTGTTGACCGACTGCACCTTTTCAACAAGATGGCGAGATCCTCGTGGGACAAGCCGGCGCAGACTGTGTCAAAAAGAGGCGCTGTACCTCGAGACGACCGGAAAAGGCCCATGTGTCTCCGAAGTCCATCGCGCAATACTTCAAGTTGACCCGACAAGCCGAGCCGACCAAGCCTCCGTCAATCACGTGTGAAAGATCTTCAGGGCTTGAAATGCCAATTGGCACTGGCTCTGGCGCTCTCGCCGGGGGGAAGACCAAAGACGGGAGCGGAGTGACGGAATAATTGTCACAGCACAGACACCGCTGCGCCAAAAGGGAATTCCACAATTAAGGGTGGCTTATTCTGGTACATCTATGTTACGACACATCCCCTAGTTTATAGGCTATTAAGCCATAAACTATACTAAGGCATATAGAAGGCTATTAAACTTCTAGTACCTTAGTAGGCTATTTTCACTGCTAGCCACTAAGGCTTGTAGGAATCGCACTATATAGCTAATAATAGAGATTAAAGAGCCTGCCATGCGTATAGAAGTTATAGGCTATAGTGTTCGCCCGGCCAGAATCGAACCCTGTAACAGCCTCCGGGCTTATAACTATCATAGCATATACACCGCTGCGCCAAAAGGGAATTCCATTATTGAGGGTGGCTTGTTCTGGTACATCTATGTTGCAACAACAATGCACCATAATGTCAATGCGCTCGAAAAGTGGGGTCGAGCCTCTTCGCCCTCGCAACGAATTTACGATCGTCTTTCCCGACTTGGTTCGTCTATCCTCTGTCCGCAACTTGACGTGCTCCATTCCGAACGTGGCGGTTAGCGGGCCCATGGTCAACATGAGTCATCTTGATTCCCAAAAAAAATGAAAGCTGGACTGGCGCTCACAGACTTTAGAGCTGTCGAGCCTTTCCTCTACGAACTCAATCGTTACTTGACTCTTCGCACGTTCCTCAATAGCTATTCACCACTTGCAGATGAAGACATTTGGACCAGCTTGCAGGTGAACAAGGTCACACCAGGCGAGATTAGACGAGCTCTCTTTTCTAACTTGACTTGCTGGTTCATTCACGTCGAAGCCAACCATCTTGAGATAAAGGAACAGGCAAAACAATCGGCGCCGGGGGAGCTCCCCAGGAAGCTGGAAAAGCAGCAGCCCGCTATAACATCAAACTACAAGATGCCGAGAACAGCGTGGTGACCGGAACCGTCGAAAGGAGTTTTCCAACCAATATGCTCTGCCAATCGAATGGCCGTGCTGACAGTGGCTAGCGGATGAGTCCACATCGGCATGCCAAGGCTGCGCTTTTGAAAGATCACTTTGCCCATAACGCTTTCGCTGGATCTCTCATTTTAAGATTTGACGATACGAATCCGACAAGAGAGAGAATAGAGTTCCTAGACTCGATCATCCATGACCTAAAGCTTTTGGGCTTTCAAGCTCAACATGTGACGTACATAAGTGATTACTTTCAGCAGCTCTTTGAACTCTGCCAACGCTTGATTGTTGAAGGCAACGCTTACGCCGATGATACGGATCCCTTTACACAGAGAAAAGAGCGATATGATCGTCGCCCCAGCGTCCGGCGCGGTCGGCCAGCGGACGAGAGCCTTGACATGTTCGAGGAGATGCGGAGAGGAACCGACCTGGGCAAGAAACATCGCATCCGAGCGCGCATCAATTTTGATAGCTCCAATGGTGCAATGCACGATTGCATCATCTATCGTTTCCCGGCCTGGGTCGACGACGAAGAGTTGCCACACCACAGAACCGGCTTGACATGGAAAATATATCCGACCTACGATTTTGCATGTCCTCTCGTTGATTCAATCGAGGGAGTGACACATGCTCTTCGAACTAGCGAGTACTCCGACGGAAACGAACAGTACCACTGGCTCTTGCAGACTCTCTGGCAGCGCCATGTCTATTTATGGGAATTTGCCAGGGTCAACTTTATACGGACAGTCCTCTCCGAGAGGAAACTGACCAAAGTTGTCGAGTCTGCTAGGGTTGAAGGGTGGGATGACCCCAGAATGCCCACGTTTCAGCAATGTCGATGCGGAAAGCATTGAATGGTGAAAGCATGGATTGACAACGACGTAGGATGATGAAAGTACAGGGCGTTGAGTCAATGCTAAGCACGGGATGACGAAAGCATAGATGATGTATGAGCCTGATCGCTTGTGCTGCTTCTTCGTGACGGTACAAAATGTACAACGATCAATCGCTTTTCAAGCACAACCCGCCGTTCAATGCGACTTGGAGCAGTTGTTCCACTGATGGGATATCAAATGCTCCAATGACCACGATGACCACAAGTGTAAGCTAAATGTTTTGCCTCTGACTTCTTTTGATGCGGCATCCACAAGTACCGCAGATCCGACGAACTGGAAGTTGGATACCTCCAAGCAATCTCCGTTTCAGATCAATTGGCCAGGCAGTCTCGTAAGCACGTGAACAGGAATAATCCCAATGGGCCCAAGAACAAGTTAAACGAGCGACCGGAACGTGCATCACGCACCTCGTGACCCTGTCAACACTGCAGACGCTAGAATTGGCACATTGCGGCCGGCAAAACTAGCTCTTTGAACCATGGACCCTTGGAATGTGGCGACTGCGTCATGAATAGTTGGAGAGCTCTTGAACAGCTTGTTTTGTTCATTGCCACCCAATTACTAGTCGTCGAGCATGGCCTTGGTGGTATATTGCCCCATGGAGGACCTGCACGGCTTCAAAAATGCGGCGCCAAAGGAACACGCGACACTTCCAAGAGTGACTTCTTTCTATGCGGCACCAACGAAACAACCTTCCGCGGCTGTTCCCGGCTCAGCTGGGGTACCCAGGCGTTGTTGTTCTCGATGATCTTCAATGCGCCAAGGACCCGCTTGCATGATTATATCGGTCCAGCTCGAGTTCAGCCCTACCGAGATTCTTAGCCGGTGCAAATATCACCCCACCTTCCATGCATGCATCCTGGAGAAAGTCAGTGGAGCAGAATTACTGGTTGTAAGGACCCCAGCCAAGCATTCCATGGACTTGGGTCAGCGCTAAAGTAGTTCATCATGGCCAGGTGCTATTGTTGAATAAAAAGGCGGTGTGGGGTATCTCATTGATCCACCTCCCCATGATGGCACAGGGCAGTCTGAGACAGTGTGTCGCCACTCTTCAGCGGGACTGCCCGCTGGAACTTGACAGCAAGGCAGCTTCACCGCCAACAGCCGATGGTTGAAGGTTTGTGAGAGGCGCCCGGCCGCTCTTGGCTGTTGTGATGATGGGAATTGTGAGTTGCACTTTGGCTGACGCCACAAAGGATATAATTAAAGTTCAGAAAACTATTTTACAGTTCGTTACGTGAAGTTTGCCCCCGTCAGAGTTCAGCCGTTTTGGCGACAACGTGCCTCCACCTACGAGCAACAGAAAAATACAAGCACACGACCATTTCCTTTCGCGGGCTAACACGGCCACCCGCCAGCGCTCTCAAGTCTATCCAGAGATAGAAGCATGTCAGCGTCAGCATAACAAGTCTGCAATATTAAAGCCGCAATGCTTAGCATTACTCATATCAGCGGTCTGGTCTAGTGACGTCAGCCACAAGCCCAGACAGCACCCTTCCCGGCTGGTCCCCTGAGGCTAAAATAGCGCCCTTTGCTAGCGCTAACTTGGCCGCACAGCAACGATCAGAACCCTAGTCTCAGCGGCCCACCAGCGCGCTGTTCGAGTTGACACAAGTAGGGAGGTAAGATACGCGTTTGAGATCTGGGTCGTCCATCGGCACTCGTGCAACACGCTACCTTCGAGGTGGTATTCAAGGTTATGAGAACAGTGATCGCGACGGAAGGGCTAGGTAGGCGGAAAAGACAGTGTGTTGTGTCAAGACTATGTCAAGACTAAAGCTTGCCTTCTGACGGGGACTCGCACTTGGCGAAAAAAAAAAAAAAAAAGTCCATCGGGAATCTCGTCTCGGAGTGACTAACCATTTACGCCAATTAGAGAAGGCATGTTGGCAATTATACATACAAACATGTCGTATGTGTCTTTTTCGTGGGGAGTTTGCAGCGATCTTGGCAGCCTCCAGGTATTCTCCAGAGTTGAACAAATGGTCGAACTGCTTCGCATAAAGGTTATTCGGACCAGGCAGTCCAACTCGAGAAGATAATTTGATGCCAATTTAGGTATTCGCCGGGCTTTCAAGAATATACGGAACAATAGAGGCCTCGTCGATCTTCAATCGCTCTGTTCTTTCTTGATGTCGGACAGAATTTTGCCAAAAAGACGTTGCTTAGGACGAGGCCTGGTCCGCGACCGCAGCACAGTCGGACTTGCTCCCGCCATTGATTTGTGACCTCGTCGACATGGCCCCAGTGAAGCGATATCCAGCAAACAGTATTGGCACTCAAGGCAGATCGTTGGTCGGGGTGCCGATGTCGCATGGGCGTGCTTGTCGTCATTTTCGGCGGTGACCTCGACCATGGGCGCCTGCAGACCACTGCGACTGAGCAGGAATGAAAGAAGGCGTACAAAATTAACGCGTCATGAACGATTGATGGAGTGGTCGCCAGAGTACCGAAAGGCTGGGCTGGCCGCTGCCCGTACGAGGCAGTTCATTGTTTGGCTATGCTAGTGCTTGCGCTCCTGCCTCATCGTGTCAAACGGCTCTGCTGCAGCACACGAGTAAGCTTTGACGCAGCCAGGGCCGCTCGGCTTCTTGGCGGCTCAAGCCAGACTGCTGCCCTTGCTCGCCGCTTCTCCTGGAATATCTGCCGGCCTTTCCAGTCGCAAGGTCATGGCCGGTATCATCCGGGAGCGGCTCTCCAGGTCGTATGGCCGTCATGACCATAGGTAGGTGTAGGATGGCTGGCACGGTGTCTTCGCAGAAGAGGCCAACGAGATCAAAGATTTGCCGAATCCGATGCTGCCGCGCCTACGTATAACTCGTAATGATTCTCCAATGCATACACCTCTGATGCGCCAGATGATTGGACACCCGAAAGCCAAACGATCTACCTCTTTACCCGATTGAACAGATTGCGGATGTAGCCCGAGAACCCGAGAAGTATCGCGACGTACTTCTTCCGTGGCTCTGGCGCCCCAAATCAGATGGTCCAACCAAGTGGAAAGAAATCTTTGCCCTACAAAATCTTCACTGGCGTAACTTTCGGATGTGGCAGCTCGATTACGGAGGTCTTCCCGATCCGGCCGACATCTACGAGAATTATTGTCAGCAACAAAAGAGATTATGGGAGCGCACTCATCATAGTGAAGCGCTGAGGGAATTGGCAGACGATTCTGACTGCTTAAGAGAGACATGGGAGATCGAGTGCCGGCTTCGGGATGATACGCGGACAGATGTACGAGAAATAAGGGCGGGCCCTGACCTCAATGGACGTGTTGCGCCGTTTGACGAGTATATTTCATCTTTGACGCGCAGGATGCTACGACATGGCTATCCCGAGAATTTGCCCATGTGCATCTTAAAGAGGATCCTTCGGAACAAGACGAGCCGTATACCTGGGCAGAGTACCTTGGTACGAAACGTGGTACTTGGAAGACTTGAAGTGTCAAAAAATGTTGGACAAAATCCTCGCAGCAGGCTTACTCGGCCCCGATGAGATGCGGGAGATTCTTCTCGAGGAGACATTTTCACAGCAACTTCAAGAGGAAAGAAGTGCTGCACAATTGGAACTGGATCCAGCAGCTCGGGCGTTTGAACAAGAGCAACAGGCGTCGGCATCCTTACATATTTTGCCCGCGACACATCCCCAAGAACAAGACCACGACCATAACCAAGCCCACCAAGACAATGGTCACAAGCGGCATAGCGAGGGCACGAAGCAGTCGACTACCGATTCTGAGGCTAATGACACATCCAGTCATGAAGAAGAATTGGTATCCGAGAGGGATCGTAAGTCCCTGGCTATAGCCCAGGGCAGGCTTGATCGTGCAAGGCATGGCTTTGCGAGAGCCAAGGAGCGATACAGGGCATTCCGGAAGTACTATAGGCGACTACGGCAGAAGACATCCTGTGACGATGTTGAAGGTCAAGAAGGTATTGTGGCATGGATTTTGAAACAGCGACTGCCTATTGCGCCGGCGAGGGAAGTCATGGAGGGAGACGGGAATGCAGTCTCTTCCGAAACACAGCAGCCAAGCAGAACAACAGGCGAGGGCATTCACGAAGACTTAAGCAATACCCCGACGCAGAGTAAAACAGTGGAAACAAGAAGCGGGCAAGTTGGGCTAACTGAGACTAACCTGACAGTGTACTCTACGCACGAGAGGTCCAGATCGAGCCGAGGCCAAGACGAGGGTGTGAACGCAGATACCGGTCGGGCCAGAGGAGGAACAAGAAAGGAAGGAGATAGCTTCCTTCTCGGAAATCCGATCGAGGCGACAGGATCTACATTCGCGTCTAGTCGAAAGCGTGTCCGATGGCAAGACGGTGACGGTGATGATGATGGTGACCGTGGGACTCATCACAAGCGAAGGACATTCAGTATGAGCACTAGGAGTGAAGCTGATGAGATGTCACTCGTACAAAAGCATCAAGAGCCTGCACAAGAAGAACTAGAGGGCGCTGTTTGGGGGCAAGAGCAGACGCAGCTTAGCGCTGAGAAGGATTTGGACGCACCCAGAGCACCACGCAGGGAGGAGGCTAAGGAGGAAGCGCCAGTGGAGCAGGCCCATGTGCACTCTGTAGAGCGGCCAGCCCACAGGCAGTCCACAGAGGGTCCGGGGCCCTCTACAGAAGGTGAAACCTGGGCAAAAGGCGCCCCGGCGGGGCAGCAGACCCCGCTGAACGAAGAATCCGTAGCGGATCCCACCACCGCTGCAAACATCGCACTATCGAGCAAACAGCGGAAACGACCTGTCGACGACCACGCTGTGTTTCGATGGAGCCCACGCGTAAGTGAGCTGCAACAATCAGGAGAGGCTGTTTTGGCTCAGACCGCTACCCAGTATAGTGCACTGGCTGAGACGAAGAAGACAAGGCCTGCGGGCGAGGGACAAATCCACCAGAGCGAACGAGATGGCGCAGTTGCTTCGGCTCAGACCGCTACACGGGAGGGAACACCTGCCGGGACGACGGAGCGGCCGCCTGTGAGCGAGCAGCCTGTCAATCAACACAGCGAACGTTTACGTGATCTAAAGCACGCGAAAGCGGCTGCTTTAGCTGACACCACTACGCAGAATGATGCACCTGACGAGACGACGGGGAAGCCGCCTATGAGCAAACAAACGATGAGTCAACACAGCGAACGACAAGAAGAAGCTACTTCAGCTCAGACTGCTACACAGCAGCGTGAAATTGCCGAGACAAGGAAGAAACCGCCTACAAGGGAGCAATCTACAGATCGACAGAGTGAACAAGAGGGAGAAGCTACTTTGGCCCAGACCGCTGCGCAGAAAAGAGCGCGTACCAAGGCAAAGCAGACAACACTTGTGAGCGAGCAACCTACAAATCAACAGAGTGAACGAGAAGGAGAAGTTGCTTCAGCTCAGACCACGATACAAGAGACTACACCTGACGAGACAAGGGAGGAACCGACTGTAAGCGGGCAACCTAAACTCAGACGGAGCGGACGCCTAGCGCAATTGAAGAAAGCACGGGAAGCTGCCTGGGTGAGTGCCGCGGCGGCTCAGGTGGCGGCTCAGGCGACGTCGCTGACCCAGTCCGCTGCACCTATTACAACGAAACAAGCGGCCGGCAAAGTGACGAAGAGCAAGACAGCTCGGAAAGGGTCACAAAAACAGGCAAGGCAGGCAAAGGCCAAGAACACATCAGCTGCCACCCCCCCGGTTTCCGTCCACCACTCAATCTGCGCAAAGCAAAAAGACCGCCAATTCGACCAAGAACAAGAGCGCTCAGAAGACGTCGCGGAATACTGCAGGGCAAGCAAAGGCCAAAAATGTGAAAGCTGCCAGCGCTGCGAAGGGAAAGCAGAGGGAAGCAGGCGCTCCTGGGAAAGGCGCGAATATGTCGGCAGGTGGCAATTCGAAACCAAAGCAATCAATGTTCACAGAAGGACGAGGTGTAAAGGCAAAACAGCCACAGGCAGGTCAAGCGGGCGCATCGATGGCGCGCACGAAGGAGAAAAGAGTCAAATCAGGGCAGCAAACAAATGCGAGTGTCGCCAAAGCGAAGAAGCCACAAGGAAAACGAGCCGGCGCGAGCGAAACTTCAAAGAGCGCAGAAGAAATACAACAAGTCAGATCAACGTAGTCGACGGTGGTGGGTGTCAAAAAGGCAGAACATGCACCAGAAAAAGCAACAGGCGCGGGCGTCTCGGCGGAAAAGGGTACATCGACAAAGCAAACGATTGCGAGCGCTGCCGAGGCAAAGCGACCACGAGCACCATTTCCAGCACAAGAAAGCAGCTACCACGAAAGCCAAAGTCGAAGCTGCAGAAGCAGTGATGAATAATGCTATATGTTATCGTGATCACTCTGCCTTTTGCCTCAAGCCTATCGCGTGTCCCCGTCAACGTCTCCTTGATGCGTGTCTCTCCGCCGTCGCCGCAGATCATCGCAATCGACACGCAGGTGACACGCGATTCGAACCTCGCCCTTCGATGACATGTACATATGGTTGCTGCGCAGTAACGCGGTCTTGGAGTTGGACTACTCCCTAGTCTGAGGCATGCGAGCAGTTCTCGTCCTTCAACATGGAATGCAAAGGGGTTCCTTGTATCATTTAATAGCATCCATCGAACAAGAGGCAGAAAAGTTGCCGGAGCGGTCGAAAACGAAGGCCTCGGTCGGGTCATGCAGCGCGGCACGAAGTTCAACGCGCCTGTGGACGTGTGACATATGCCCCTCTACGTTATTATATTGGTAATAAAGCTCCTTTCTGCGAAAGAATGAAAACTTTTGCCACTCAATCCATTGTTCCCGCTATAGTCACCTCGGCACATGGCGCTTCATCGTCTCGGGACACGAGCAAAGTGGCTGGGTGCATAGCTGAGAGCGACACGCGCGCGTCTGGGAAATTGAGCGCCCGGGGACGAGTGGCCCTGGTGTCACCAATCTAACCATAGCAATGGCTGATACTTTGACCAATGGACTGCCACTATTCGTCACACCAGGTTGTGTCGCCGCGACTGCCACTGGTAGCGACAAGAAGCCGGCATGCCGTGTCTGGGCTGCGCCAAGTGAGGCTGTCTTGGTCAAGAGCATAGCAGGCTTGTCAACGCGTATCGACGGAGCGTTGTACATGAGACGCGATAGGTGTTAGACGGCGGACAGCAATCGGTTGGCCCTCCTAGAAACCTCGTAGGCCCCCATGGCACGCACGCAAGCTCCCAAGCATGGCAGATCACGGCTTGAAGCGCTAGATCAGGCGTCCGTGTCAGATGCCAGTGACCTGTGCCGGTTTGCGGAATCGCGGGCTCAAAGAACAGGCTCGGGTCAACCTTACACTAGCAAACTCGGTGCCCTCGCCTGCGTGGAGCGAATGTAGCATCAATGATGTGCTGAGCCTGCCTGTGGTTCGTCTGCTACCGTGGGCTGACAGATAGACGTGATGTTGGTGGATGAATGCTGCAACGAGGCGACTTCCCGTGACGCAATTTACTGGAAGTCTTCGACGGGCCGCATGCCCGCCTGCTGTGCCGGCTGAGCGATTCGGATTCCGAAATGCTTGTTCGTCCTACCAGACTGGGAGCTCATCTTCAGTGGGCAGAGGGTGTGTCTCTCACCCTGGTCCCTGATTATACAAGCAACAGGTCCCACGATCATGAAGCTCAACATGGGGGAGTCGCTTCAGCATGCCGCTCCTGGAACTCTCAGACCCGAAATCGATTCGCTAGGGCGACGCGTAGCACCACCCCAAATACTACATCCTTCTCCTGCTCTCCACGCAGCTGATGAGCCTCAGTCTACCTAGACTTCTGCGCCGCTCCGTCGCTTACCCCGTCGAGACCATCTTCTCCAGCGTGTTCGTCGCGCTCGCTCTCAATAGAGCGCCGTTAGCACCGAAGGCGCGCGACAGTGGCGCGGCCGGATCGCATCTCAGTACGAGTTCTTCTTTGTCGTGTTCTGCTGCACGTTCGTGTACTTCTGGATCCCAGGGTACCTTTGCTCTGCTGTGTTGTCCCTTCCCGTGGATGACCTGGCTCGCACCCAACAACTTTAACCTGAGCATCGTGACTGGCTGGCTGGCCCGGCTAGGCTTCGACTGGAACATCTTGTACCACATACGCGCAGCCACTGCCGTATTTCTTTTTCGCGTTCTGCGTGCACTTCATGGGCCTCGTAATGGACGGACTGGTAATCTTGGCATTGTGCTGCGGTGGGCGGCGTATCTGCTCATCAACTCCTTAGGCGTCTGCAATGACACTGACAGTGGCGACAACATCTTGAGGGTTGGCACGCTCAGCACGGCCCCAGCTGAATGAGACTGCTTGTCTGGAGGACTCGCCCGCTTACTATAGTGCGGAAGACTTGCTCACACACAGGACCTACCTCGCCTTTCACCCACTGACTACAATCGTCGTCGTCCTGAGTACGTGACCGTTGCTCTGCAGAACGTTCAGATCCATTCTCAGAGGTTCCATGTCTTTCTGTAAGGGACGCCTCGCCGCGCCCCAAGCGAGCTGTTCACTCAACATTGCACGGCTATTTTCTTGCCGCAATGCACCGTTTTCTCCAAAAAGGTCCAATACTTCAAGCTCCATCGACGGGAGTTCGACAACATCTTCGCGAAAATAATGGACAAGTAAGTCATGTTTTCCTCATGATCATGTCCGTCACCATTGTACTCATTGTCTTCATCGCACACTGGCCATAAGCTAAACTCTTCTTCGTCATTGGTCTGGTCCCCTTTTTGCTGAAATCCGTGACGTACTTGTATGCCATCTCCGTCGCGGTCAGGTATCATGACGGCTCTCGTGGCGTACGGCATCGTTGAGCTTTTCGACATGCAGATGGAAGGCATTTTCACGCCTCCATTGGCCATCACACTTTCATCGCGTGTGCGACTCTCAAATTTTCTTTTCCTTCTCCGTAGTATTGGTGAGTGGTGAGTGTTGAGCGTCGTCTGGTAATTTTTCCTTTTTGTGTTATGCCTCAGGATTGTCCTTTCACCTGCTTCCCCCTGATCGATTTCTCCGCATTGTCCTTGCATGTGTTTTCTGTGTGAGCTATCTGCGTCACTCCTCCACCTTTTCTGTCCCTTGTCCATTCTCTCATCGTCAAGATACCCATTCATGCTTGTCTTGTTCCCTACCATTGTCTTTTCACATTTTCTCTTCGTGCCCACCCTGGCATCATTCCACATTTTCTCCTCATAGCAACTCCCACCATTGCCCCTTTATCATTTTCTTGTTGCGCGACACACGTCGTCATCCGTTTCATATTGGCCCCTTATTTCAGGTACCTCATCATCATTCTCCCGTGTCATTACTGTGTCGATACTTATCATCGTTAAAATACCTATTTGTATCGTCCATCATCATCGAGGTGGGACCTTTCTCTTTACTTCACCCCTGTTGATAATCCCCTCATGTTTCTTAGTTGCATCCATCATCGCCTTGCTCTCTTCCATCCCCGCTGCAACTCTCCCTCTCATCCTTCCATATTCTTCCGTATCAACCTCCACCACCGTCCTCCCCACATCAACTCAGCATTGATTATCCCCCAAGACGCCATCAGCCCTCGCAGACTCCCCAGCGACATGTTCCACCAACCCACACCCTCATCTCCCTTCCCCCTTCATGTCTCAGCTCCGTCCACTTCTCCTCTTCAGCGGCACCTTGCAATGGGCGCCGACCACCCTC
Source organism: Aschersonia sp. MBC 735 (assembly GCA_030783925.1). Taxonomy (NCBI): domain Eukaryota; kingdom Fungi; phylum Ascomycota; class Sordariomycetes; order Hypocreales; family Clavicipitaceae; genus Aschersonia; species Aschersonia sp. MBC 735. Next base: position 23,199 of record JARJRV010000006.1, on the reverse strand, counting down.
ACCCACTTCACCGGGGCTGTCCATCCCCCTATACATACTGCCTGCGTTGAAGCAGAACAGCCTAGTGGAAGAAGTACAATTGTCGCGATGAGGTGCCTTCTCGGCCATGGTGAGTTTCGCTATCCCGCACGCTGGATTGGTGTCAATGATGTCGGCCACCATGGACGGCGGGAAGGGACGGACAGCGCTGCTCACGACGTTGCCTTGGCCGAGGTTCTTTGGACCGCAGCCAGTGCTTTTCGGGTGTCATGTCGACGAGCGACGGGGAGTATTGGGGATGGTGTCGAAGGACATGATCTCGTTCTTGTCTCTACGACCTATCTAAATATGCAGAGGCTTATTGAGGAGTGTCAACGAACCGTTACGCTCGACTGTTTGGGCCGGAAAACACTGCACGCGACTGCAAGAAAGATGTCCCCCGACCGCGAATTACGCCATGAAAGTACCGCGGCGTTGTACAAGGGCTCACACATGTCAAATATCCGTCTGGTACTGATCTGCTGGTATTGTGTGCAAGTTTGGTTGTATCTGCAGAGGTTGAAAAGACGCTGTACAATATATATGTTGGGTCTAGGGTCTAGGAATAATGGCTGCCTGTGAGCCAGCAATCTGCAGCGCGCGTCCAAGCGTTGAGCATCTATTTTCTTTGCTCCGCTCGCATCTACCAACCCCCTTTTGTCCACCACCATGATGGGAGAAAGAAAAACAATGATACATCAGAGAAATTTAAACAGATAGCCGAGGCCGAACGTCCACTTCTTAACCCGCACGAAATAGATGAAAAAGTATACCAGCCTGTAAGCTCTGGTTAGTGGCTGTCATATGTGATGAAACTCCAGGCGCGAAATATGCTTACATCCAGTTGGATATACAAAAGGCAATGAAGATGCCCAAGTCTCTCCATTTCTGATCCGGATGGATGTTCAACGTTGCGAGATACTCTGTGCCGCTCGCATACGGACAGTATTGACAATCGCTCGAAGCACCTGGGTTCACGAGGTAGCCCTTGCCGACAGTTTTGACGTATGACGATGCAAAATCTTGGCATGTCTGGCCAGAGGGTGGGTTAAAGTAGGCCGCTTCGTTGCTGGCGCATTGGATGGTCTGATTTCGGAGGGTGACGGCGAGCACACCACCAATCCAGTATGTGCTGGGATTCAGGTAATAGAGCTTTCCCGACCATCGTCATTAGTCATTGCCCTGAAATGCGATACGGCGAACGGTGGGGACTTACCCAGTAGCGGAAGAAGGGGTTGATCTGGCTGTAGGGCACGACGACGCCGTTGAACAAAGAGAAGGCAACGAGAAAGAACGGCAGCACGTTGCTGATGACGGTGAAGCTGGGTGCCCAGGCACAGATCCACTGACCCCAACTCGACTGGAACAGAAAGAAGAGAAGGGTCATGAGAAAGACGTAGCCTGAAGAGAGAGAGTCGGTGGGCAGTCCCGAAGCCCAGTACCACAGTACCCAATAAATGACACCCGCCAGAAGCGAGCCGGGTATCTCGGATAAGATGGATGACGTGCAGAACGCAACCCAGCCGTAAATACGACTGGGATACTCACGCGCCTCCCACAGGGCGCGGTCCATGTAGAACTTGGGTAGGATGGCGTTCAGAACGGTGGGCGGGATCAATATGATGAGGAACAGTGTAAACATGCGGCTCTGCATGTCATTGACTGTGTTCCCAAGCTGCCAAAAGGTGAAGCCGTTGAAAATGCCGACAACAACAGCAGTGAAAAACTTGCCGTAGATATAGGATGGCTGGCGCCACTGATTGACGAACATGCGTTTCGTCAGCTGCTGGATCTGTTGCGAGACCGGAGCGGCGAATTCGTGGGTAAGAACTTCTCGGGACGGCGCGGCCTGAGTTCTTTCCTGCTTGATCTCTTCAATCTCGCGAATGAGAGCCCTGTTCTCTTCCGACTGGCGCCACTGCTCGTTCCAATGCTCGCGGCTCGACTCTCGCGCTCCGGTCTCAATGAGAAACTCGGCGATGTTTCTGCCATCGGGGCAATGCGCACCACGCGCACCGAAATAATCAACGACTGCCTGGCCATTGTCGCCGACCGGCCCGAAGTAGAAGATGTTGCCGCCTGGATTCAAAGCGAGAATTTTGTCAAACTGCTCAATGAGCTCCGAAGAAGGCTGATGGATGGTGCATACGATGGCTTGACCCGAGGCGCAGAGCTTGCGAAGAAAGCGAATGATGGAAAATGCTGCTTGTGAATCAAGGCCGCTCGTGGGTTCATCCAAGAACAGCAGCAGTGATGGCTTTGCTGCCAGCTCAACGCCAATGGTCAATCTCTTCTTCGGCTCGACGCCGAGCGATGAGACGATCGCATCCTGGATATCGTTAAGCTCCAACATGTCGATCACCGTATCGACGTAATCAAGTTTGTCTTTGCGTGGCACGTCCCGGCTTTGACGAAGGAGTGCCGAAAATTCGAGGGCTTCGCGTACGGTGGCTGACCCCTCGTGCAAGTCCATCTGCTCAACGAAGCCCGTCCGTCGCTGGAAATCGGAAGCGAGTGCCTTTCCATCAACGAGCATAGTTCCCTCAACGACGCCAACGGAACGCTGCGATAGAGTGTTGAGCAGCGTTGTCTTGCCGGCGCCGCTTGCACCCATAAGGGCGACAAGAACACCAGGCCGCGCGTACCCACTGATATCGTTCAGCAGCTTCTTGGGGCCTGCCGCAGTTGGAACGGTATAGTTGATGTTTTCCCAAGTGAAGATCTGATCGCTGCGTTCGAGAGATTCCAAGACCTCATCCGTGGTTCTCTGCCGCTTCATCCCCGGCTTAGTCGCGTCAGTGGCTTTTCCATTTTCCTCATCAGTGTTGTTCTGCGCTTTGGCGACCTTTTTGGGAGCTTTTGAGGACTTGAATACAAGGGCACCCATTCCGCCACCCAGATGAGAGAGCTTTTCTGTCGCCAGAACTGTCAAAGCAATATACCCTATTGTGAACGCAATGACGATGCCGAAATTTCGCCAAAGATGTGATCGACTGTATTGGAATTGCGATGCCAGATAGGATGAGCCGGGCACTTGAGGACTGCCAGGCTGTGAGCCGGCTATCGCGCATCCTTGGTTCAGAGGGTTGATGCCAGGTCCCGACGGGACAAGTTGAGTCGGGGCACAATCCATGATACGGTCGGAAAACTCATTGGTCATGACTGCTTCGAAGGCGTAGGCGACAGGGTTGACGTAATACAGCCAGCCGAACCAAATCTTTTGATCCAGCAGCACAGGCTTGGCGAGCGTATAGCCGGTGAAAATGATGAGCAGGTTCAGCGCGATACCCGAGAAGCGCACTGCGTCATCCATGGTTGCAGAGACGGCAGCAAACATGCGGTACAAAGAGGTCAAGCAGATGGTAGTGACGTAGACAAATAGCAGGTAGATGAAGAACTTCGAGGCCGTCACGTCCAAGCCAGTTATAAAGTACATAATGATGCCGAAGATGATGACCTGGACAAGGAGTATGGGGAAATCAGCCAGCACTCGAGCCAAATTCACGGCGCTGGGCCGATAGAAGGCGTATTCGCTGTGCCGGTTGATAACAGCCCGACCCGACACGGCCTTCATGAGCTCCGACAACTGCAACCAGCCAAGGAACAGCATGGAGAAGAATGAGACACCGCTGCGCAAGAAGGCACCACCAGTGTCGGAAGGCGTGTTGTAGAAGAAAGCGCCCACGATCAGTCCATTGCTCACAATAACAAATGCTTTGGTGTACAACGTCGTTTTGTCTCCCCAAAGGAGCCAGAACTCTCGCCTTGTGCACGCCAAGATCTGCTTCCAAAGACTGACAGTGTACACCGATCGTTTCAACACAGTGCGAGATTTTGCGCTTTGGACTGATTCGACGAAGGTTTGGGCGTCGGAATGACCTGTGTCGCTGATGTGTTTCTCAAACTTGTTTACATCGTCCACAACGCTCCGGTAGGACTGGCTTTGGCGAAAGACCTTTTCTAGTTCTTCGGCGGTTTTGGGGCACTGGTCCTCGAATCCCTCCCTAAATTGTCGGGCATTCACGTCACAGAGAGATGTCAAGAAGTCAGCCGTCGTCTGTCTGGGCGGACATCGGAATCCAAGGTTGATGAAGTATTGCTTGGCATCACTCGCCGGTCCTTGGTAGAGCATTCGTCCCTCGTCAATGACCAATACCTTGTCCATGAGCTCGTAGATGCCCTCACCGGCCTGGTAGAGCGTAGTAAGTGTGGTGCGGTCCGAGACATCCGTCATGATACGGAGTGACTTGGCATAGTTGTAAGCTGTCGATGCGTCCAGGCCACGGGTCGAATTATCCCAGCATGTCACAGTACTCTTCGTGGCCAGCGTTTCGGCGATGCTGACCCGTTTTCGTTCACCGCCAGAGATGCCTTGGGTGAATGCATCGCCGACAATCGTGTCCTTTGTATGGGGCATGGCAAACATCTTGAGGAACGAGTCAACTATCAAGTCGACGGTGCCACGAGCGTGCTTCTTGGTCTTGGTCAACAAGGAGAATTTGAGAGTCTGCCCAACAGTGAGTGTGGGCATGTGCTGGTCATCCTCGGCATTATATACGGCTTCACCGCGAAATCGCTTGTCCATCTTGGACGACGGTATTCCGCCGTAAACGACTTGGCCTTCGACGGACTGAAACGAGCCACGATTGTTCGCAATGACCTTGAGAAACGTACTGCAGCCGGCCCCAGGCCGCCCCAACACAAGCATCATCTCGCCTGGTCGAACGACACCGGTGAAATCCCGTATCAAGTCTCGCGGCTGGCCAGCACCACGGAAGTTGAGAGCAGGAATCCAACCGCATAGATAGTTGTAGAGATCTGGACCGAAAGTGCCTGCGATGGCCTGGGGCAGAGTCCGCACGGACACGGCACTGGCTCCCACGCCCTTGACCGTCAAGTTCTTAAAGAGAACTCCTACTTTCTTCGTTGACTCGCCATTGTCGGGGTTGCGCTTCTCCAAATGACCTTCTCGAATGAACTGCTCCAGCTCGAAGCCATCAGCGCGGACGGTGGCATCGCTGTCGGCATCAGCGACGGATATTTGTTGTTCCACGTCTACCTCAGGAGCACTGCGCTCCGTGAATACCCTTCCCACGAAGCTACCCTTGGATCTTGTCCTCTGGGCGGCCGATGGGCTCGTGCTTCTCCGGCTCAGTTCTCGTTGCAGCTCTCTGAAATCTTGGCGCGCAGTTTGCTGGCTGACGGGCCCGTTTGCGTATGTATCTCCCCAGTGGCCATCATTGGCATTGTCGTCTGTGAGCTGGGCGCCGACACCTCGTGTGGTTGGGGTTGCGTCTTGATCCTCCGTGGACGGTCTGCTACTTCTTTGGGTATTTCGCTGCGGCTGCGGCTGCGGTTGTTTTTCTCGTCCCGGGTCCGGCATGGTGAAGTTGATGCATCCGGAGAAGCCGGACGGACGGCAGTGTCAGGGTAGGATAAGATGTGAATAAATAATACTACACTCAGACGATTGAAGGGGTATCTGCTCTCGAGGCTCGAAATCTTTTAGGTATTGACGTGATGAGAAGAGCGCAAGGTCGCCGCAGGCCACAGGTATGGAGGGGTGTCAGGCCCGAGCTCCCATGAGGAAACGTTTGTCTTGGTCGGGGAACCTTGAAAATGTTTCGCGAGCTGCGGAGGCACAAATTAAAGTAGGCCGGCGCCATGACGACAATGGCGGCAATAGCTACGCCCAAGCCCTTCCCTGCAGATCTCATAAGCTCCTTTCGCTTCTGTGGGCAGGCTTGTTGCATCACATCAGCTGGAGTTTAGGATAGTATCTCCGGCGCCTCTCCCGTAACTGTATTCTCACCTCGCGAGGGGTCTAAGCCTAATTGATCCAGGACCCGCTCCGCCGCTTCATAAATCCGCGCGTTGGTACGGAGTACCAGGATCTCATTTGCCAGAGAGGCAAGCCCTGTGCAAAAAGGTGATGACACGTCTGGCGGAGTTTTGATTAGGACTTCTTGGCAGACAGAGCCTACCGTGACTCATAGTGACACATGCTGAGAGGCCTGTACGTGTTCAATGCTGTGCCACGACCTTGTTGGCTTTGGGACGAATCTCAACGCAACATCCTCCCGTGTTTCCTCGATTTTTTTGGCCTTTTTTTTTTTCTCCCATCCGCACGCGTTGTTTCCCTCGCGCCCAGGATCTCCAATGACAAGCTCTGAAAATAAGCATGGACCCACCACATCCAGATGAATCATTCCTCGTCATAATCTTGTTGTCCATGTCACTTGTTGAGTGTTTCACGCATGTCGTGATTTCTTGGCCAGCAACCTCGCAAAATCTGCACAGTCACTTGTCAGATCAAGTGACATTGGCGTGATTGCCGATGAGGTCCAACAGACTAGACCGTAAATGCATCAGACTTCTGCCTGGTCGTAGCGCTGTTCCGTCTCGTCGACGTGATACCACCGGCCGACTTTTCCGCGAGTACTCGATCCAGAGGAAATGGCTGCGAATGTAACCAAGATGCTTGTTGCTTATCGCGCCAGCTGAGACAAAACAAATCCACGTGCGGAAAACAAAAGGCATTATCGCCGAGCTCCGGTGGTAACATGTCACTGAGGCGGACAACAGGCGCGTGCAATGACGTTGAAGCCCTTGCGGCAAGATTGGAGGCAGCCATATTAATAATACAGCCGTGCAGCTTAAGGTTCGCGGTATTCATTAGGATGCAGGGTGCAGGGACGCACCTCCCACCGCGGCTCCACGATATATCCACTGGGGCAGGCTTGGCCTGAAAACGCTTAGATGGCAGAGTGAATGGCGCATTCCCGAGAAGCGCGCATGGCAACTTTGAATATGACAGCTCGCGGCGAGCCAGCAACTACGCATCTGGCGGATGAAGGTGAGGTCATTCATGCCGGTACATTTGGTGTGGGCTGGGGGGAAAGAGGGAATGAACGAACGTCTGCCATGCAAACCCCCCCCTTGTGTCACAGTCTTTAGCTGCATGATCAGATGCGCGATTGACGCATGCAGCAGATGATGACTTTCCGTGGTGCCAATTGCAGACATGCACTCCATCTGCCATCTCTCGCGTCACAAGTCGCATATGTTCCTCACTGTAACATTTTGATCAACGAGCATGATTGCACTTCTCACAGGCCCCAAAATGCGGCTCGAAAAAGAAAGGAAGCCAAGTGGGGACGACGAAGCGCCGAGACAGACACGGACAGACACGGCTGGAGGCTCGTAGCTCCTGTCCCAGATCAATCACTCGGCAAGTCGAAAACGGAAGGTGGCCATGTCGGGAGAGCTCTTCGTCTCACTTCCTTCGGGTTGCCGCATCTGCTACGAGACCTTTGGCAGTCGCAAGCATGAGGCCGTTCTGCTCATCCAAGGACACAGCGTGGCCATGACGCAAAAGACCGCTGCGCTTCGCCAACTCCTCAGCCCCCCGAAACAGCCGTACTTCGTCGTCTGCTTCGATCATCGGGACACAGGCCGTTCCACGTCCTTTGCCAAGGCGTCTGACGATGAGCCCGTGTATACACTGTCGGAAATGGTCGACGATATTGTCGGTCTCGTCCATCATCTACACTTGAGCAGGGTCCATTTGGTTGGCTTGAGCCTCGGCGGCACGCTTGCTTGGCAGACGGCGTGTCGACTTCCCAACATTGTCCGCAGTCTGGCGCTCGTCCTGACTAGTCCAGTCGGTCGACAGCAAATTCCTGCCGACCGCTTGCCGCCGCTACATATGGAAGGCCAGTGGCTGTTGGGAGAGGCATTCAGCGTCCCGGACCAACTGGATGACGATGAGGCCTGGATCAAAACATATATGCAACTTGACTTGGCATTGGCAACGCAGTCTCCCACTGAAGCTGAGTTGAGGGAGTCCAGGCAGGAGTCAGAGATGACGTACCGCCGGGAAAGAGAGAGCGGAACTCTGTGGACCAAGTTCAACCATTCTGACGCGTCGGGTGTCAGATGGCCGCGCGAACTACTCCAGCAAATCCAATGTCCGACAGTCGTCGTGCACGCCGCAAAGGATCAACTGTTTCCATTGAAGCATGCAGAGGCCTTAAAAAACGACGTCAAGGGCGCGACGCTCGTGATCTTGGACGAATGTGGACATGAACTCCCGCATCGTGTTCGTCAACAGGTGGTTGATGCCATTATTGCCAACGCCAAGCGAGCAAGAGATGACTCGATTTGAACTTGATCATGAGACGGAGCATGCGAGCAAGCAAGCCACTCAGATACACGTCAGACGGTCCCCTTGGCGCTGTGTGTTACGTGCGCGGACTAGTGCATGATGAGCTGGGAGTCCTTGCAAATCATTATAACCAATGTCTGTTCTTGAGCCAAGGGCTCGTACACCCGCTGCTTCTGACTTTTGGATGACTGTATGAATAGATTTCTCCGGCCCCTTAGGCTTCAGCGTACTTCAGTGCTGTTCACTGTAAGATCTTTGCTCGCAAATCAGGCTGACTCAATCGCTCGGCTGTATATGAAGCCTGGCCGGAAACGACAATATTTACCGCTGAGCAGGTCGGCCCATCTCACTTCGTCATTATTCGTCGTGCACGGGAAGCCCATTATACGTCTGCCAGGCCACCTGATGCTTAGGGTGGCTGAAAGACACAATCGTGAACCCCAATAACTTCCTGCCATCGTGAAGGAGCTCGATCGCTCCCCACGACGAGCAGCCTCATTCTTTGCTGACACCGAGGCTCGATCGCCTTGCACGCACGTACTTCCTCTGCAAATTACTCCATATACACGCGGATTCGCCGCATGTTGCTACGCCTAACAGAGGTATTTGCGTGCTCAAGGCCACACGTGCACTCACTTCTTTACTCCCTTGCTATGCCGCTCCAGAAAGACTCATGATCACCGTCGCAATTGTTACCGTGTAGACCGGAATCGATGAGCGAGCCCGGCAGATGTCTATGATGCTGTCGCAGCAGATGTCAGGCTCTGCTCTATACGACTTAGACGCTATGCCCTCGTCCGTCCATGACGGTGCTTCATGATCAAGCCAGAGATCAAGGAGAGTAGCTGCTCCCAGAATATCTCGTCATCGTGCTGGCGCACTAAGCGCCTGCATTCGATCCAAGGGCAATGCCAGCTGGTCGAAACCCCAATTTGCCCACTTAATCGCTCACGCTCAAGACTCAACAAAAGCCAGAGCACAGGCACGTAGGCGCCTCACTGCGCAGTCCATGCCATGGAACTGAAAAAGCCTTGCCTGGGGGAGCTGCGCGATATGAACACCTGCATCATCGATTAAAGTGGCTTTGAGATTCTCATGACGTCCATCCTCAGCCTGCTGGAGACATGGCACGACATCCGGATTAACTTCTCGCATCGCGATGCGCTGTGTGCGTCGCGCGAGGTATAGCTGGCTCGGCTTTCTCTGTCGACGCTGTATGAGACAGCCGTCGACCTTGCACTATTCGCTTGAAGCTTTGGTTGTTTTTGGTTCCGTTGACTTTGATTGTCTGTGCTCGTTGAAGGCCACAAATGGGTCTTAAATGGCTTCGCCAATGTAACTGTCGAGGTCGGCACTGCCGGCGGCATCACCTTGCCCGGGCGGGGGGTTTTTGTTGTTGTTGTTGTTGTCGTCGTCGCTGACAGAGTCTTTCTTCTCGGCCTTATCCGAGTCGCTGTCTGCTCTATCCTTATTGGATTTGATGCACGAATTTCAGACCTAGAAAAAACTATTCGTGTAAGAAACGACATTGCCGCGTTTTCCGGTACAGCAAAGCTGCGTGGGAGGGGGCGGTGTTGCTGAACAAGCTGATGCTCGGAACTCCCACGTATGGTCTTGAAGCTGGCTGGACCCTCTATGAGTTGTTGCAAGCAAGAGTTATAAGCCATTGCCTTTTTCTCAGGAATATAGGCTTCGAGCAGAGGTAGCTGCTCTCTGAATTGCTTGCAAATAACATGAAGTATGAGCAATTGGTCTCGTCCCCACTGACTCACTGCGCTTTTCCAGCCAAATGGAGTACAAGATGAATGCACCAACATGAATGCATCAGTACAGTGTAAACATCGCTTGTTACAATTTTTCACCATATACCTGAAACGTTTATGCTGACTGAGATTGGACAGCCCTCCAACCGCGGCGGCTTTCGTCACGAGAGATAATACCACACGCCATTTCACTCCTCCTCAGACCCGTCTTGGCTCGCGTCCCTTTGTTGATGTCTTTGATGAATGCATTAAGCTCCACGGCTGCGTACCTGATAAATTGATCCGACTGGGGCGATGCACAATAGGACCATCTAGGAAAAGCTGTCCGCTTCGTTCAGAGGCTCCATTGTCGAGGAGTCCCGGGCGCCTAGTCGACTATGATCTCCGCGCTCAGCTGGAAGAGTCGGTCCCCAAGGGCGAAGGAGAGGGGGGAAAGATATGATCAGCGCGACCGCGAGGAATCTTGACGATCAAACAAGCGATATCTGCGTTCGCGTCCGCAGATCATAGACGTTGGCCAAAAAGAATTTTCCGCAAGCGCGTTTCATGATGCAGCATGGGTTTGGTGAATCTTTGGTTTCTGCATTTCGCATCTTTTCGTCCTCAAGAAGCTTCCGAACATACTGCACGCCTGACACACGCACATATTTGACACTATTCGTTTCTTCATGGGCACAATCAAATATTGACTATTGACCCAGATTGTTGTGGGTGACGGGTTTCAAACAGTCGTTGGCAGTCTTTTCGACGCAGACGATACCGCAAAGACTCTCGAAGCTCTCCGTCAGGTCTTTTGGCCTCGTCGTGGCTGGCAAAGCTGCCTTGTTCACGGCATCCGGACTCACTAGACAAGAGGCTTGTGACAGTGACCGAAGCGCTGGTCTTTCTCAGTGTTAACACAGACCAACGGGACAGAAGAATTTGCGTTTACATCGGAAAAGTAAGATACGGCTTTGACATACTCAGCAAGACGTACAGCTGCCACCTCAGTGCGAGCATTGCCGAATGCGGTAACATATATCGAGCAGTCTTGGCTTGTGGACGATGCAAGCCGTTGAGAGATGGAAGACATGGGATTCTGGTCGGCAATACGTCGAAGACAGTGAGGCTCGATTTCTGGGCTGTGCGGGCGGCTCAACTTCATGCATATTACGCCGGGCGAGATCTGGACATGGGACCGCACAGCAAATATCCCCGCTCTACGGAGTACAAATGGAAAGAATGAATATCATTGCGGTGTGCCCATGGCTCTCACTACTGCGGCACAGCTTCGCGGCAGTTCCGTGAGTCCATGGGTTTTTGAGAGTCTTTGCGCTCTCGACGGCGTGAGCCAGGTTCCCATCGAGCATATTTTTGGCTAGCCCGCCCTTTCTTCGAATGCATTTTGGCTTTGCGAATCCAGATCATCATGCGGTCACAGATTGCATGGACTCACATCAATCATCGCTTTCGACGAGTCTAGGGGGCATGTGACGGCAGCGTCGCGCCCGGGAAGCCGGGTCAGACCCCGAGCGCTCCTTTTCCGCTCAAAACGCTGCACGGCCGGGTGCAAGGTGTCTCGGCCGAGACTTCAGCAGTAGCGTCCTCCTTTGTGTTCTTTGAACTGTTTCGAACGTCACGGTACGTCCATTGGTATCCCCTCACGCTGCCTACCATAAATTTGGCTCAAGATGCATGTCGCAACCGCACGACCCTTTGCAGGATCTACATCGACCTGATCTCGGCCATGCGCGACAATGACGAACCATGGCTGAACTCGCTCAATTTCGCTGAGATTCGGGTCCGTCAAGGTCGGAAAGATTTGCCCGAAATTGCAGAGGATTGAGTCGCGTGGATCGGACATGACCATCGTGCTGCTGGACGATACATTGGAAGCGCAAGAATGAAGTGAGCTGAGAGATGCGCTGCATGTCTTTGTCAACGGGACAGACTTGAACTGCCAAGCTGTATGCTTCACCACGATAGAATTGGCGGCGATGTTTTACCAGCGTGATCCCGCGCGATTTTCGTCAAAGCCTGCTCTTTTGCCATGATGACTCCAGCGCAATCTGAAACTTCCGAGCTGAGAGAGACTCGCCGCTGGCATAATCGACTTCCTTCTCCCCCATCATACGCTACCTTTGTTCCGAATCCTACGTGCATGCAAGGTCATTGACGCAGTTTGATGCCTCTTCTCCACACAAACTGTAGGGTAGGTTGAAGATCATAGGAAAACGGGTGATGCGGACGTCTCTCGCGCCGTTATCACATGCCGACAGAAGACGCTGCGCACGGCAGCAAGACGGTGTGTTGAAGTTCTTCGTCGATAGCGTCATGTATTGTCGCAATCTGTGGCCTGCTTGGGCGTGCATGTCGATTATGCAAGATTGGCGATCTTAGTCTTCACGGGACGCATGGCTCTCGCTACAACAGGGCGGAGATAAGGTCGGATTTACTCCGTACATGATAGTATTCAAGCTGGTCCGGGGACTCCGTAAGCAGGTATTGCAGATGGAGACATGTAATTCGGCCCGTCTCGTGGTCGCAAGCCGTGGCCATGCCTTGCGTTGCCGTTTTGCGGACCTGCAGATCACGGCGGGTGCGAGTGCAAGTGCGAGTGCGGATGCGGATTCGTGGCCCGGAGAGCAGAAAAAGGAACGGTCGAGGCAGCGTCGTGGGCTGGGTACATGTGGCGACGGCAGGACCCTTGGGGAGTGTCGAATTCTCGTTGATGAGGGACGGCAAGTGTCTCCAGTGCATGATGGTCGCAGGCACTCACTTCGACATGGCACTTTGCGGCTTTGCGTTGTGGCAGGATGAGTTGACCCGTGCAAAGTTTTCGTATGTCACGCCTGCGTGCCAAATTTGTTGCCTCGATTCTTTTTCACCAACCGAATGAGCAACATTGGCCATTGTGTACGCTACATGGAGCTTTGTTCTGTTCTACGCGGATTCGAAGCTCGTTCTTTTGGCATATTCGACTGACAGACGCAAGACGAATCTCCGGTATAAAGTACTCCGTAGACACGTGCAATGGTAAGACACCATGCAGAACCAAACGGCGAGATAATTGCTGGTTGGGTCGGGTTGTTGGCTGTCGAACGCTTTCAGGTTGCGGTCTCTGTCGGACCGGCTGAACCTCACGTGGACGTTGAGGTATCCAACGGAACGTGACAAATTCCAGCACAGTAGTGATAGGTTTGCCCATCCCGTCGATGGTATTGGCTCGAAGCTGACGAGCATCCGGATAACGCCACGATGACCGGGGGTCCAGACCTCAACAATAGCAAGCTGCAGAATGGACGAAGACGAACATGTTTCGTCCACACCAGCCTATGCTGCCTGATTGGGCCCGGCTTCGTCCCAGGGCTGCCTGTGATTTGCTGTCTCGCTCACGGCGCACGGACATGTTCGTTGGGCTGGCCCGTGTACTCCGTACCCCTGCTGCATGACGGAGCAATGTTATCTCCAATGTCTGGCAGCGGTGAGAAACAGATCTCCAGCCGTCGCGACGAAGCGGCATGGTATCTTGTTCGAACGTCAGCTCACCGCGGACTTTGGTTAGCTCAGAACTTGCTGCTCTGGGCCAAGGGACTAAAATCGATCCACAATGTCGCCGAGAAAAAGAAAGTTCCCGCATCCGCCAGCTTGCGTTGGGGAGAAGACATTGGAAATAAAAATTTCACAATGTAGATCAAGACTAGGGATCGTCAGCCAAAAGCGGGGAAGGCGCCAGTGCGGCGCCAACGAAGTGCCGCAGCCACTTGGTGGAAACGGTTGTCGGACCGACGAGCGGCGTTCTTGCCAAAAAAGCTCAAGTTGACGAGTGATGTGCTGCCTGCTTACTTGCTTCGTTCTTCGTGATGCACCAATGTTGGGCGTTTTGCTCATCTTTTTCGACCAGGTCTAACCAACAAGTCTGACCACGGCAATAGTCGGACCATTGCTGCTGCTTATCGATGGCCAGCAATCAAGCTTGTCACGCGGCGCGAGCAGACTCGTCGTGCAGCCCGAGTCCGCAACACCGACCAGACCAGACCAGACCAGACCAGGCAACGTCTGACTGCTGTTGACGATCCTGCTACTAAGATGGACAAATGTCTGACGAGCGAGAGGAAAATGGAGCATATGCAGCGCTGAGTCGTTGACCACGGTCCAGCGAGTGCTCCAGAGAGCCGAGGCAAGAAATGATAATCAAGTCAAAATCTGATACGGCAAGCTCGTCGAACGGCAGGACTACCCGAGAAACCCAGCCGTGTAGATCAATGACTACACCTGCTATTACTGGAAGGGGGCCTGTGTCTACCCAGGTGTGCTGTTCGCCGCGTGGCCATTTCCGGTTGATCGAGATAGGCCCTTCGAGCCGTCTTCGAGCCGTTTTTCTGGGGGAAGCCGGACGGACGGCAATGGTTCCCAGAGCCCCGCTCAGCCACCAAACGGAAACGGTGCCCCCAACGCTGGCACACCCGCGGAAGGCTTCGATACACTAGAATGCCATGTCAGATCGATTTGGGCGTGAGACACACTTTCGCGCCAGCAGAGGCGAAGCCATTGCATCCAGTCCCGATGGAACACGACTCGGGAGACAAAGACCCGGATCTGCAGCTCGGGTTGATTCTGTGTGCTGGCGGCGTCTGTCGGATTGACCATCCTGACAGTGAGACTGATCAGACGGCAGGCGTCAATGGAGCGACGGTGTGTTGGTGCCGTGCAGAAGTGATAGGCGTGGACCACGGCGATGGCCGATCGTCAACACAGACCCAATTACGTCTCTCATCGATGGCAAACCAAGCTATTGATATCTCGCTAGAGAATCTCAACCAGCACGAGGCGCTCCGGTAGAGGGCACATGATGGCAGCCACTCAATCGCTGTCCGCTGCTAGCCATGGCCCAGGCGTGGGCAAGAGATGACGGGCGGCTCGGTGGACAAGGGGGGTGGATCGCGTGGCGTCGCGCACCCATTTCTTTCAAGAATTGGTCTGTCTTACGCGCAAGGGTTCAAGCAATGGCGGCGAAGTCGGATTGGAATCCGGCGCTCAATTCGTCTTTGGCCCGGCTTGCCAAGCTGGGGCGCATTCCAAAGGAGAATGCCGACGGACAGAGAACAGACAAGCAAAACGACAAAGGCGTGTGCCGACAAGATGGGTCGGGTGGACAGGATACGTTGAGGGACGAACTTGCATCCATGCCCATAGTGCTACGAGCCACAGAGTCGATGTGTCGCAGTCGAACGACGCAAACAAACGCTTGCCTGTTCTGGACAACAGACTGACTCTGACCACATTCAACAGAGCCCACGCCCCAATGCTTGCTACTTCAAGGGAGCATTTGACAAAGAAACAAGTCTTGGAGCGCCATACTATCGACTGCATGAGCTGCGTCATGGTGCAATCACCTTTTTCAACGTGTCGGGAAGTTACCGCCCAGTCTCGACCAATGCCAAGGGCCAGCTTACCGCGAGTCGCTGGTCCGAGCAGCGCAGTCACCGGACTCTCGAGTGCTCAATAGCCCGTTTCAGAGTGGAAAAAGAGTCTCTTTCGGAATTCGGAGCAGCATCACGGCTTCGGCCCCCGGCCGTCACCCTCACTCATCCACGCCCCCCCTCGCCTGGGGCTATTTCTCCAGAATTTTGTCTAGTCTAGCCTTGCTCTATAGCGCATCCCTCCCACCAAACGCCTCTATCCCCCGGCGTCGGCCGGTTTCCTCTTCGGCGTGGGTTTGCGAACAATGGATTGAGTCTACGGATCGCTCATTTCTTCTTCCTTTTTTCTCTTTCGAAACTCTTGGCGTCGCATCCCCAAAACTACAGCCTCTCGCCTCAGAGAACAAGGCACTCGGGAGCCAACGTCAAAATTCAGGACTTTGCTCTGCTCTGCCCACGTTGCCCCGATCGGCGTCGCTCGGTATTGACTGGTTCTTCGCAGTGCGCAATCAGGCACCTATGAGTCTGTCGTCCGAGTCCGATGTCAAACTCTGCAAGCTGCGCATGTTATCTTATGAGTGGGTTCTGGCTCGTACGCCAGCATAGATACCCCGGTCTCTCCTTCGGCCCGTCTTCACCTCCCTATACGAGACTCGCATTGATCTCCGTGGACCTCTCGCAATTTGAAGGATGCAGGCGCCGAAGCGCATTTCCCCGTCTTTTCTGTTAAACACCTGCACCTCCTCTGCACGTTGAACTTGGACAGACACAAGCATTTGGCCCGTTGCGCGACCCTTCCTTCGGCAGAGTCTCGACATTTTGCTCCTCGCACCATGGCCTCTCCTCACGCTTCTTCAACTTAATAGCCGGAGGAGAAATCATTAGCCAACCGACCCGAGAGGGAAGGGCATCGTCTGTGCGGTCCTCCCACGCCTTCCATGCAGGGACCCCGCGTCGTTGCTCGTGCAGGACATCTTTTTCCGGCACACCCACCCTCGTGATGCATTCGTATACCCCACTTTCTTCCGTGCCCTGCGAGCAAGCTTTCAGCCTGGGGTTGCCCCATCGCCGCCACCATCAACATCACCTCGCCGTGCCCCGAACTTTCGAGCCCACGGGGAATTAGTTGCTCTGGCGGGCCCCCTCTCCTCCTTTTTTGACACAGCCCCTCTCGCTGGGATTATTGGATGGGGAAAGTGGGCTTGCAGTCTGTTCCATGGTTGACTTGGCAGGTCAAGGTTCAGACGAGAAGGTGTAATGCACTCCGTGTCAATAACCTTTTTGTTTTGACTTTGGCGCGAGGAAGGTCCGGCTTATAAGTGAGACCCGACGCCCATCTACCCTCTGCGGTCTCCGATTCCCGCTTCCCATACACGGGCTCGAGCATTTTTTACGTTGTTCCTCTTTCTTTCTATTCCTCGCCGCGGAGAGTATTGTCTCCTTCCACTCTCCGAGAGAACACCCTCAAAAAAGCAATCATGGCCGTGATCCGGAAAGTCTCGCTTTCCAAGCCGCCCGGTGAGGCCGGCAAAGCATGGCCGGGCATCGTCATTGGCTTCTTCGTCGCCTTTGGTGGTGTTTTGTTCGGCTACGATACTGGCACAATCAGCGGCATCCTCGCCATGCCATACTGGCAGAGGCTCTTCAGCACCGGCTACATCAACGGTAAAGGCACACCGGATATCAGCACCAACCAAGAGTCAGCCATTGTTTCCATCCTGTCTGCTGGGACTTTCTTCGGGGCGCTGTTCTCACCATTCATGGGTGACTTCATTGGCCGACGCTGGGGGCTGATAGCCTCTTGCTGGGTCTTCAACCTCGGCGTCGCGTTGCAGACGGCCGCCACGGCCATTCCCATGTTCTTGGCCGGTCGCTTCTTTGCTGGTCTCGGTGTAGGCTTGATCTCGGCTCTCGTTCCCCTTTATCAGTCCGAGACAGCACCGAAATGGATTCGAGGCGCCATTGTAGGGTCCTATCAGTTCTCCATCACGATTGGGCTGCTCCTCGCGGCTGTGGTCAACAATGCCACCCAGGACAGAAACGACAGCGGCAGCTACCGCATTCCCATTGCTGTTCAGTTTGCCTGGTCTCTCATTCTCTTCACCGGCATGCTGCTCCTGCCCGAGACGCCTCGCTATCTCATACGATCTGGCAAGACGGAAAAGGCCGGCAAAGCGCTCGGGACCCTTCGTCGTCTCCCCGCTGATCATCCCGCCATCCAAGCAGAGCTCGAGGAGATCAAGGCTCACCACACGCACGAGATGAGTCTCGGGAGCGCCTCCTATCTGTCATGCTTCAAGCCCCCGATCCTGAAGCGACAGTTGACAGGCATGGGCCTGCAGGCCCTCCAACAGCTCACCGGAATCAACTTCATCTTCTACTACGGCACCAAGTACTTCCAGAACTCTGGGGTGTCTTCTGGTTTTGTCATTTCGATGATCACCTCGGCCATCAACGTGACTTCGACACTCCCCGGAATGTACGCGGTGGACAAATGGGGTCGACGACCGCTGCTGCTCTTTGGTGCCATTGGAATGTGCATCTCCCAGTTTATTGTTGCCATGGCTGGCACTTTGACTTCTGGACAAGATGACAGGGGCAACGTCATTGTCAAAAACATTGCGGGTCAAAAAGCCGCCGTTGCCTTCTCGTGCATTTACATCTTCTTCTTCGCCTCGACCTGGGGACCACTCGCGTGGGTCGTGACGGGCGAGATCTTTCCTCTCAAGACACGTGCTCGATCCCTCAGCATCACAACGGCCACCAACTGGCTGTTCAACTGGGCCATTGCCTATTCGACGCCTTACCTTGTCAACTACGGTGACGGGTTTGCCAACCTGCAGTCCAAGATCTTTTTCATCTGGTTCGCCTGCTGTTTCCTCTGCATCGCGTTCGTCTACTTCTTCATTTACGAGACCAAGGGACTGTCGCTCGAGGAGGTCGATCTCCTGTACACGGAGGTGTCTTCTGCAAGGAAGTCGGTGCACTGGAAGCCCAACGATACTTGGGCGCATCGCCAGAGCGTTGCCAACCAGGGCGGCATCGTGCAGGACGACGTGAAGGGTGGACTCGACCACAGTCCTGGCACGTCACATTTGGAGAAGAATGTGCACGATGTATAGAGGTGTGAATCGTCATGTCACGCATAGTCCAGTCCTTTCCAGCCAGAAATTGCCATCATCAATTGATTTCACCAAGATATGTCCAAGAAGTGAAAGTACGTGCCACCTGCGCCTTGTTGTGACATGTCAAACCGCAAAGAGCCCAATCCCCCCAATCTGAAGTCTGGGAGAGTGGCCCTCCTGCACGCCGTCAGCACGGATACTGTCATGTTTCTGTTTCAGTTCCAGAACACTCACACCAAGCAACAGGAAATGCGTCGCCAGCAACTGCGCCGGCCCAACAGGAAACGACGCCGGCACAGTCACATTGAAGGTCTGTTCGGGTGTCGTCCCGACTGGATTAAACGCGCCCTGATACAGAAGCGTGCCCAGGTTCTCGCCCGCATTGGGACAGTTCCAATCAGGGCACGAGAGGATGCTCAACACGATCGACAGCTCTTGTACGGCCGTGCCGTTGTTCTGGGCCGGTCAGCACCACGTTTGACGACGGAGGGTGTCACGTACTTGTGTTTGCACGGTCACGGGCGTGGGACGGTCGCGGTGGATTGTGCTTCCTGAGCGGGGAGAGCGGATGTCGATGTTCTGCGCGAGCGAGGTGGCTGCCACGGCAGCGAGGAGGAGTAGTTTCATGGTTCGTGGAGGATGAGTGAAACTTGATGGGAGGGTTAAGGGAAGGGGGAAAGGGGCTGATATATGGGAGGGGGGCACGGACTGTGAAGAGATTTGGAGGGGGACGGATTGGTCGATTTGCAGATTGAATGACACGGATGGGAGAGGGATTGGGGGACTTGCAGATGAGATGACATGGTGGTGAACGGTGGGGTGATGGGGGATTGGCGGTTGGATGGCACGGGCGGCCCGTGGCGTTGCATCGTGGGCGCGCACGGGTGGTGGGGATGGGTCATTTTACGGTGTTGTGGTCTACTGTGGCTGAGGAGGAAGATGAGCATGGAAAGGTGAGAAGCTGGAGGACGGAGCAGCAAGCTGTAGTTAGAATTGTGGAAGAGGTGGTGATGTTGGTGTTGGAGGTTGTGAGTTGTGAGGGTGATTTGCGGGTGGAGGTCAAGGTGATTTTTAAATCTTCGTCAACAAACCATGTCCATCGTCACGAGCACTGACCATTGTCGCCTCAATGTCTACGTCCGCAACAATGATGATTATCGTTAGCGTCATCGTCATTGACTAATGTCTACCTACAACTACCGTGTATCGTTCAATGGGAGAATGTAAACCATCTTCCTCGCATCAATACCGTCTGACCATCGACGTCCGCAATAATGCTGATTATCGTTAGCGTCATCGTCATTGACTAATGTCTACCCACAACTACCGTGTATTGTTCATTGAGAGAATGTAAACCATCTTCCTTGCATCAATACTGCCTGACCATCGACGTCCTCAACAACCCTGCCTATCGGCGTCCTCATCATCATCACCATCATCATTCTCGTCCATACTTGCCTCCAGATACAATATCTATGAGGGCTCTAGAGCTCTTTATTTCGCTGACATGGGCGCGATCTTGGCGACAAAACCCGCCCTTCTCTTACTCGTCGACCTTGGGAAACCACCCGGAAAAGACGCAGTCATCTTTGAGGCGCGTCTAAAAGTCGAACTGCTGGGATGTGTCAGTCAGTCAAGCATCATGAAACTTTTTGGAGTTTGGAGTCTGACTGAAAATACTCACACCCGATGGCGAGGGCTGCTTGGACCCGCACTTCAATCGTTCGGAGGATTTGATGTCAAAGCGAACGACGTTCGCCCCAGAGATCCCGGAAGAGCCAGGCCGAAAGAGTAGCAGCATGAACGAGGAATGCAGCATCGAAGAGGTAAACAGCAACGAAAAGACTGAAGAGCACTAAGTAAGATCGCCAGAAAACCTTTGAGAGCTCGTTGTGTATCATCTTCGCCCGATTTAAACAAAAATCCCATGTTGATACGGCGACAAAATGCTGCCATCGTCGAGTCCTGTCCTCGAAAGATTCTCCGGGCTTCGCATGAGAGCGTGTTTCGAGGCGCTCCATCCAAAAAGGACGCAGAACACCTTGTTCGTCCCACGGTTCTGTTGCACAAAATTCAACCCAGCGCCTCGTGACCTCGAGTACAGTCTCCTTGCACGCGACATTGAACCATTCTCCGTGTTTTTCTCCGCAGGTTTCGCAAACGAATTTTTTGTTGAACTCGCACAATTCTATATGGATGAGAGTCTCTGCAAGCCGGTGATGGGGAATCTGCCTGGGGTCTGGCAGACAGCTTTTGGCATCGAGTAAGTGGCATCTAACCTCAAGATTCTTTCCTCGCTTGTAGGAGAGGTTCTTCGTTATCCCCAGCTTGAATCGCGAGATGTCTCCAAATTTGGCATGGAATACATAATTCTTCCCAACATTCTTCCATGTTTCGTTTGTTTTTTGTTTTCTGAGATAACTATCAAGGTTCTCGTCGATATCGTCTTTGAAACTCGAATTGGCAGTATGCCTTTCATTCGTTGTCTTTTCGGGCTTCGATGACGACCCCCTTGGCCCAGGGCTCGGACTCGCTTCACGAGATACGTTGTTGGTAATTGACGGCATGAGCGATCCGAGGCGCGAAGCTGGAGTGGTATTGGCGCTGCTCGCTTGGCTGTGTGCGATGCTGAATACGCTGTCTCGGCCACCAGAAGGCGGCGTCTCGGCCATGCTCAACTGATTTTCCTGGCCAGGGGTTGATGGCCGTGCGTACGAGGCATCTCGCCAGGAACGGGGTGGTGTCGTCATGGCAGGCAGAGGCATGTGAGAATAATGATGATTGGGACGGTAGGGAAGAAGGTTGAAAGGCAACTTGAGCCGTTCAACTAAGTCTTGTGACGGGAAAGACTGCCCTTTTCTTATACGCAGCAGCCGCAGACCCAAGGGCGAGACCCAAGGGCGAGAATAGTCTCGGCACGAAGCGCTTGTGCGTGAGGCTGACCTTGCATACATAGCCTCATTTGTGTCTACTCGTCACATGCATGTAGCTGTTCCTTTGCCCAAGGGGATATCGCCCGATAGATATTGGAGTAGCTGCAGTCCTCCTGGAAATATCAGCAATGTTGACGCACAAGAGGAAGAGTGCTTCACTACGATTCGCGGCTCTGATTCCATGCTGGGCACGTTTGCCTGTTTGCCCAATTCGAACGAGAAGAGAATGGAAATCGTGGTGTGTCTACGGCAGAGCGAGTCGGGAGCGGCTCGTGGTCGCGAAGCCGTCGACTGCGGATACGAATCACTGTCCTTCGAGATGCTTTATTTAGCAACCATCGAGGGGGCTGGGCCGCAAGCATGGATTCCCATCCTCTATGCAGCAGCGGCATAGACCCCGGCTGATTTCCCGCACAAGCGCCCGCTGTGGTACTTCGCCTCCTGCAAGCTCTTTATAGAACGCGGATGTCTGCTCCGCAATCCGCCGACAAGTGATGCAATATTGATCAGTTTTGTCTCAGATATCAGAGAGGCGCAGGCCCTTCGCCAAAGTTTGCCCCCGCTCATTCATCAATAGACCTTCGCGATGACGCATGTCTCGCTCGAGAGGATCCTTTATTGGTTTCTGTCTCCATATCGAGGCTGTCTATGCGCCGGATAGCTGCAAGTCTACGCGATGCGTCAGCTGTGTCCAGCTGTTTGACGTGCTAAGCGGCGACCAGGCGGTGTTGAACCTGCGAACCTTGGTGTGTGAGCGAATGCAGACTGCCGAACACGCTCTCCTTTCATGACGACAAGACGTCTGTTGTGGTAGGCATGAGAAGTACATGCACTGAGTATCAGCGACTGCAATTGCCCAAATCCTCGAGGGCAATCGGTCAACCTTGGATGACTTGTCGCAAGATGCGCCGATAGGTCTGTATCAATGACATCCCGCAGTCTAGAACTAGACACCGAAGCCGACCTGCCTTATCGAGCCGAACTGGGGCTACCATCGTGAGGAACAGAACTTCGTGGGGAAGCCAAAGACCCTTCAATTACCATCGGGATGCAATGTGGCGAACAATGGCGGCGACATGGCGTCCCACGGCAGGGTTGTAGTACGACACGAAAATTTTGAAAGCCCATGAGCCATCCAATTATGGTCGTGGCTTGCCTGGGAGCTCCGCCGCGTTGCCGCCCGGATCTTTGAGGTCTCATGAGCCGTCCCGTCCCGGTGTGGCAACTCAAGTAACTCACATACCCCGCTCGTGAGAGAGACCTGAGGACTGCCGAGTTGCGGCACTATAAGAGAGTTGCTTGATCCCGAATTCCAGAACGTGGAGCGTCATCTCTGCTTCAAAGGGGCTTTCCGCCGCGGTCTTCATCTTGTGTTACTTCGCTTTTAGCTGTCCCGTCCTCAACACGCTGCCTGCCTCGTCCGACCATCATGGGCTCCTACGACACAAATCAAGAATACGATGTCATCATCGCTGGGGGAGGCACAGCGGCATGCGTTGTTGCCGGCCGTCTAGCAGAGGCAGACCCTAATTTGTCCATCCTCGTCGTTGAACAGGGTCCGAACAATTTAAACGACCCGACGATTATCAACCCCGCAATGCACCCGGTCCATTTGTTAACAGGCTCCAAGACGGCCACTTTCCACAAGGGCAACAAGTCCGAGGCACTCAATGGCCGTGAGCCCATCGTGCCGTGCGGCAGGGTCCTCGGAGGCGGTTCCTCCATCAACTTCATGATCTACGTCCGAGGTAAGTATACTTGCTTGGGGGGGGGGGGCGCCCCCCCCCCCCC